>LPNX010540956.1:50956-63827 GCA_001517045.1 Pseudotsuga menziesii
ATTAATATCGCATATGCGATATGAATAATCTATAATGCATATGCGATATAACGCATATGCGATATAGCTTATTCATATCGCATATGTGTTATATCGCATATGCGATATGGATAAGCTATATCGCATATGTGTTATATCACACATGCATTATTTTAAAATTTAAATAATTGGCGAGATTAAGGTTTGGCATTAGGTTTGGAAGCAGCTTCAGAATAACGAACCTATTGGCTAGGACAAATCAACCAGGTCTATTGCTTGTCTTTTAGAACTCTATCAATATGCTCAGATTAGATGGCATGTTTTGATATGACATACACAATATTTTTTTATGAAAATGTATGATATTGTAGAGTACAAAATGGCGATTCTGAATATGTAATTTTTTCCTTCAAAACTATGTTTTATTTATTTATAATTATTTTTCTAAATGACGCACGTTAGTTTTCAAAAATACATACATCGATTATTTGTTATATAACTTTTGATTTCCATCGCCATTTCCCAAAAAACCTATATGGTGCATTAGACGAGATCAAGCTCTACGATATTATATTAATAAATCAAGGATTTCATTAATTTTTTCCCCTACAGTGTTGCACCCGCACATAACATTTTAATTTCAAACTTTTCTGACTTCAATAATTAATAAATAAAAAAATAAGTCATGAAAAATTCCGAATAAATAGTGTTGCACTAGGCCCATATGTCCTTTATATGTTTGCAAGATTTTATCCCAAATGGACATCATTTACCTCATATATTTCTGCACCCGCACAAACATATATGTTAAGATGTGCTGAAAATTTGAAAACCCACTTTCACGAAAACTAATTTTATAATCATTTGCACACATTTTCTCTGCATAAATGATATATATTATGAAATATGATTCAATTACCTATATTTTCTCTTTTTTCTTCATCTTCAAATAATTTAGTTAAGTACCCCTAATTGTCACCTAAAGTCAGAGTTTTCCGTTTATTCCAGTATTATGTGGCATCTAAAGTGTCCTTAAAGGAGTCCATGATTGTGCATCAGCCCATGAGAAATTTTCTCCTGAGTTTGATGATATTTGGGAAGCCATATATTATTCAATACTTTCTACTTTCATTCCCATATTCTATTCATCTCAAAATACATGAAACTCGTGTGAAAATCTTACTTTCTCATGCCAATGTATCAGTAGTTTTCATGAATTTTGTCTTCAATCTTGAAGTAGTTTTATACCAGATTTGTTTGAGGTATCTTATATGAGTTGGATGATGTTGGGAAATCCATATATAATTTATTACTCTTTCATTTCATGTCCTTATTCTTTGTGGATCGAAATCCAATAAACCCATGTGTGAAAAGATTGCACTGTCCATGTCATTGAGTCACTAGTTTCCATGACTTTGGCTTCAATCTTGAAGGAGTCTTGTATTAGACTTGTATGAGAGATGTGCTTTGCGTTTGATGATATTTTTAAAAAAATATATGATGTGTTACTCTGTAATTTCATGTCCCTATGCTCTATGGGTCAAAATACAATAAATCCATATGCGAAACCTTTCAATTGGATTCTACTAATTCACTAGTTTTCATGTATTTCAATCCCATATTGAATTAGTTGTATACAATATTTGTATGAGGGGAATTCTATGGTGTTTAATACTGTTGAAGAAACAATTTTTATTTTGTATAGGGTATTTATATGTCACATCCTGATATGAACCTTTAACTCTACCTTTCATATATCAAAATTGAGCTAGTTATGCAATTTCCCCATAAACAATTTCACTTAAAGTTATCAAACGAATGTGGAACTCTATAACCAGTTTGAAGAACTAATAACCATGTGTAATGATAGTACATGAGGTCTTATATTAGTCCCCATACGTTTCTTACAAATTTGTGAGGTTTGTACATGAGTTGGAAATCCCAGTTGGCCTACACCCTAAGGGGGATTTCATCACAATTTCCTAGTAATTTTGACATTTTTGTCATTAGCCCCAAATAAGGTTGTAGAGTTCTAAAGTATGATACAAAGAATCCATAAACCACCTTTTTATGTTTTAATACTCACCATACCATGTTCTTTCAAATTTAGGACCATTTGGTGAAAGTTGGAACCCTCTAGTGCCATGACTAGTTAAGCTCAAATTTTGCCTGAATTGCACTTTTTTCCAAAATTTCAAAAAAGGGACATTACACAAAAACAATGGTGTTTACCTCATCACACGATGATTTTAATAAGACTATTATTGGATATCCATTCAATGCTCCTATTTTATCTATTATTATTGTAAAAAAATTTACAACTCCCAAATAATTTTATTTCAATGCAAATACATTTGTATTTGAACATCAAACATCTACAAAGTGATATAACTTTGTTTAGTTTTAGGTAGATGTTTCTAAATTTCAAGAAAAATATGAATGTTCTTCTCAAAAAAATTCATGTTTTCAATCTCCAAACAATAATTTAAATTTGACTAATTTTAATTTAATGTTGCAGAGGTTGCAGATGGTTAGGCTAAGATCTTGACACAATCACCTCCATATTTGATTGAAATTCATGGATCTGTCCAACTGTATGCTAAAAATAGACTGGTGGATTACCTAAAATGGCTTGGAAAAATATCCATCCAAAACACCAATTCTCTTTCCCTCCCTCATAAAATTAGTTTACAAATAATAAAAACAAACAATATAACATAGGTATTTGAGATGAAATACTATTTTTTTCTTAAAAATCATCTTAAACATTTGTAAAAAATAGAAAATCAATCGAAAATAGATTTTTAGACAAATTATAGTTTCGTCCTTAACAAATGTCATAACAACCCCCACCTTGTACTAATGCAAGAAGTTGGTGGATAACCAGAAGACTCAACCTGAGAATGCAGTGAACACCCCTCACTGTAATGCTTATTACATAAACAAGTTTGAGAATGTTGTGAAGATTTATCTTATATAGATAAATGGGACCTCCCTTGTAATGTCCCCAAAAATTGAAACTAAAAAAAATTTATAGGTAAGTAAATACTACTTAAAAGGGATCATTATTACTCTTACGGAAATACATGTGCTACTTAAACTTTCGATCTCTACAAAAATTGCTCATACGGTCTTGTGACTCTCTTATCCATTCAATGATTATTAGTTTGTTTACTTCTTATGTCTAAATTCTGTTATGTAAATTATTTGTACATCTTAGTTACTACCGTCGGTGAGTTAGTGAATTGTATAGTTCATTGTTTATCTCTGCACATGTGTATTATGTTTATTAAGTATAAACTAACTTAACTTTGTTGATGGTGATAAAGTGGTGGAGTGGTGGGATTGGTTCTCCCATGATGATCTGAGAGGTAAGGTATTACTTGGTTACGAAGGCTTACTTAGTTCAATCGAACTAAAGCACCCCTCTCTTTTTCTTACGTAGTTTATTACTTGCGATGGGATTGGATGTATAGTGTGTTGACAACCTTGGTCATCGATAACCTGCTGCTAGTTATTATGTTGCCTATCGACTTAATTTTTTAACTTGGCAAGTGTTATTATCGTCAATTTAGCCATTACGGATAAATTTCTTGTATATTAATTATTCTTCATTATGGTCTTACTTTCATCATTTCTAGATGTCAATAATATCTTTTCATGCTATGTATATATTTACTATATGCTCTTTTAACATTTCTTATGTTATTTTAATAGCAGGTTATTTAATGGTTCGAGAGCATACTTGAATTTGATAAATTGAGAGATTTACATGGCATACTTTGTATGCCATGGTGCTTAAGCCTAAACACCTTAAGATTATGGTTTTAAACCCTAAGATATAACCTATGGACTAAACCTTATCTACAATCCTAAGCAAGGATATTAAAATTTGAACTAGAGCAACCTATGACTAAGTATTATGATAATACTAGCAAAGTGCAAACCTAGTATTAAGTTAATGTTGATGTCTAAAGTTTGGGGTGACATAATATATGGTATGAACCATATATTACAGGGTTTAAGTGATGGTATATTGGGTGGCATGAAATGATACCTTGGAGCAATTCGTGACTATGGGAGTGGGTTTATGGGAACGTTAATGGGTTCCAAGCTGGTGCATTTAATGCTTGTGGGAAAACATGACAACCTTCCCCTTAGGCTTGGCTCACGATGGATTTGTATTGCATTTGACATTTGGGGTTTTGTTGTTTGGCTCTCCATAGAGGTATGGCCATGAAGGCGACCCATAGATTCTGAAGGTAAGCCCACGTAAACTCATAAGCTTGTACATTAGTTTGATTTTCAGTTTGGAAGGGATGGCATGATACTCCTCATCCCTATTTGGTTGTTTTTTTGGAGGTGCCAAAAGGTATTAAGGGTAGTGTGGATACAACACAGTGGGATAAAAATGTTGCATTTGAGGCCACTGTAAGCCTACTCATCAAGATTATGCTTTTCCTCCTTTGATTATGTGGCAGGGCTACGTTTCACATGGTTGTTTGGTTGGGGTTTAATACTGTAGCGAATTTGATTTTTCCTTCAGGCTTGAATACAAACTTGGTTTATTTTTTAATGTGGAGGTGCTATTCCGTGACTTAATGCTTAGGCCATTTAGCTCTGCACAATGTTTATACTTGGTTATGTAACTCATTATAGTTTTGGTTTTGGGCTTTTAAAAGCCATGGGTTGCACCATTGCAAGCAATGGTACCATAGTCCATTGGAAGCCTATGTAAAACCTTGTCCTCGGCCTTCAATGGTGACTGTGTATGAACATTTGGGTTTGTTGTGTAAATAGATGTATGGTTTTTATAAAATGTAATGGTTATGGTGCATGTGATTTTACTCCTGCATTTTTTATTGAACATTGTATTTAAAATGAGTTGGGGTTTTAATGGATAGAAGAATACACATTACTAGTTTCTCTGTGCATGAATGCCATTGATTAGTTTGGTTAAATTTCTAATTCAACAGCGTGGGTAAAGGCCATGCCGTCAATGGCATGAGCCTTCCCACAGTGCTGCAATAGCTTGTGATTTAAATTATATATGGCATCTGGTTATTAAGTGAACATTGGACTATGTTTTAAATCGATGTTTGGACAAGGCCATGACTTATGTGAGTACTGTGTAAATATTAATGGGTTTCGTGGAGGCCAGGGTATGCAGACCCTCGATGGCACTCATTGTTTTTAATTAACTTGGAATCTGTAATTATTTTTAAAGGTTTAATTATAAACCACAGCCCACATACGAATTCGTATAGTGTGGCTTGTGTGATTAAGACTGTGTGGTTTAGATTTGGTAAAAATGGATCATGGTTGATGCCTAGGTATATGACCTTCGTCGATTTGGACCCGGGCGATTTCAGACTATGAAATATTTTATAAGAGATAATAGAACATGGAAGTAGTATTTTACTTTATGGTTTTTGTTATGCATTTTAATTATGTTACTGTTCTTATGGTGGGTTTTAATTTTGTTTATGTAATGGAGTTGTAACCTATGAGGATCAATACCACGACCTATATTTATTAAATACATAGTGGTATGAAATGTTACTTGTTGAAGCTTTTAGATGGATGTTTAAGTTGGATCTTGTATGGGATTTTTAAAGATATACCGCATGTAATTTAAGGTGTTTTAATGTAGATGTTAAGACTGTAGATTTTATGGCAGAGTCTTGATAAGGACCACATGGATGGTCACGATATCCCTCTGTTTATACTTGTTGTGGTTTTCGTTTATGTGGATTTTTTTAAAGTAAATTGTTATATGATTATAGACCTTGAAAGGCCTTAGATGGATTATTTAATTTCTAGAAATAAATGCATAGATAGTTTTTATAATGGTTTTACACCTGTTAGTTCTATTTATATGTATATAAAATTATCGTTATAAAAGAATAGCCCTGGTTGTAAGTGATACCCTAGAGTAATTATATATATTATATATATTTCTTTAACTTACTCCTATGGTTAAATCTACTATACTCTGAAACACATGCCTCTACTGACAAATGTAATATGTCAGTAGAGATATAAGTAATAGGTGCACAATTAAAATAGCAGATCTAGATTTACCTAGTCTACAGTATGAATTTCTAAATATGAAATGAATATAGAACACAAATTTTAAAAATGGAAACCTTGCTACAAACAACCTATGATAATCTTTCGAATCATATGAATATTTGAGGAGAAATAAAGACTCTAGCAAATCCTAGGCAACACATTAATTACCTAGGGTTAGTAAAATATATAGAATCTTTTACATCAAGCATCCCTAGTTTACCCTAGAAATGAACTTTGACATGCTAAGAATTCGTACCTGTGATTATCTTCCTGAAGCTCCTTTAATGGCTTAACCTGTACACTTTTCAAATAACGAACATTATCAATTTAAGATAGATCTGACCTCTGATTTTTATGACCAAATCACTTGGAAACTACCATGTTCCTCCCAACCATGACCCAGAACCATTCTTAGTTCTAATATGGACCGACCTGAACTCGACTCGAACATGCAAGTAGCTTAGAGCTCCTGAGGTAGGGTTTCTTAACTTGTAATCAGTTCTCAATCAGTCCTATTTTCCTTGCATGAGAAATTTCTCCAAGAAAACACTTGAGAGCATAAACAGGCAGAATAATAATTCTTCAAGAGAAAAATTCAGAACCCCCAAGCCTTTGCTTGGCTTGAGTCTTAATAGGCAGACTTTTCAATCAAAGGGGTAGTTAAATCAAGAAATCCTTGATTTCTTGATTTAACCCTTTTTAATTTACTAGGGTAAATTTTAGTTGTTAACCTAGGAACTTTTAACTAGTTCCTAGTTAGTGTTTCATAGATATTTCCACTATGTATAAATCCTTTAATAATAAATAGTAATTGGTGGAGCTTCTCTTCTTCCTTTAGTAAATTATATAATTAATCATAATTAATTCTTTATACATACTATGTATAAAATACATAGTATTAAAAATACTTGTTAGTATTTGTCTTCGGGCATCAAGCGTCATGATCCCAAGACTTAACGACACTTATTTATGAAGGTCAAGAAGAAATATGGCTTATGTCTACTAGGATAGGAAACTCTAAACATCCTTGCATGTTGGATTTCCCTCGTATAACGTGGTAGCTCTTCAGTACTTTGATGAGAATATAGAAATTAGAAATTTCATTTAATCACTTATAAATAAGTACGATGATGATCAATATTCTTCTTGAGCCATTTTCACTTGGGGGTTTATTAAATTGTTTTTAATAACCCCTAGTGCTTACCAGAACCCATACTCAATGCCTATACCAGGGAGTTACAAACATAGTGCAATTTCAAAGCTTTCGCTCAACACTAAATGCTAGGATGTACTTGTACGATACACCTAGGGATACAATGGCCAAAGATCCGATGCTCCAGATCTTATGCTCAACATCAACATGGAATTCTCTAGATCTTATGCCCAACATTTCCAATTATATTTTCATGTGTTCTAGAGATTTATGATCAGCACAAGTGCACGTACTCATGTGCTCCAGAGCCTCTCTCTCAATGCAAAACATCTCATCGATCATGTGCTTCAAGGTCCAAGCCCAACACAAACATTTCATCAATCATGTGCTTCAAGGTCCACGCCCAACACAAAACATATATATATATATATACATATACATATACATATACATATACATATACATATACATATACATATACATATACATATACATATACATATTGTTATACAGTTGATTGGCACCTCTCCGTCCGAGTGCTGACATCCCTCAGGTCGGCACACAAAAGGACACTTATGGATTGAGGTTTTCCTAGTTTCATTATACCTTGGTTGATGATGAAATACATTACCTATATGCCCAGCTAGTTACTTTGCTATTTTGAGATTTTGAGTGCATGCACGACTATCTCTATTGGCATCTCGCGCATATGCGGGAGTATTATTTCCAGCAGGTCGTGCATACATCTATGCGCGGGTTGCTCTTGTATAGAGTCGCACATGATGCGCGTGTTGCTTCACTACATACCCGCGCATATATTCCTCAAAATTAATTTTTAAAAAACACGAGTTAATGGGAGATTAGTTGTTCATATACCTTAATCCCATTAACTGCTATAACCTCCCTAACCTTCGAGAACTGCCTCATTTCATCCATATAAATAGAGGCCTTGGGGAGGGTGTTGGAGATTCATACTTGGAGAGCAAAGTTATGCTGGTGGATTTTCTACAGAATCTTTGGAGCAGAGAAACTCAGAGTCCTTTGGTGACAGAGGAGTCCCTTGTTTAGACATTGGGTTGTAACCTAAACTCCCTCTATTATTGTTAATAAAGCAGATTACTTCTTCCATATTGTGTTTCATGTGTTGTGGCTTGGTAAATGTTTATATTTCATTATAATTTGTGATTTGCCTAACCTGCATCTTTATATATGAATCATACTGTATATTGGAAGAATCTTTGTTAATAGGTTGAAGGAGGAACTATCCTGGAGATTGTAGAAGTGAAGCAAAGAAGAAGAAGTTAGCTTGGATCAACCTTCGTTTATTACAAGTAAGTTCCTGCTACTTCCTTATTTCCTATTTGTACTTTTATAATCAAATTTGTCTGCAAGGTCATAGTATGTTGGTAACCCCCAGACCTAGGTTATTAGGTGAATTATCTATTACAACAGAACTGGTGACTCCGCTGGGGATGCCAAGTCTGCTTTAGGTCCTTTTCTGTTGTCCTGGCCAGTAATTGCTCAAAGTCTTGTTTGTGATCTTTTGTCCTGCTTTCTTACATACTTACAGCATTTGAAAGTCTCGGTTTTTCTCTGTTTTCTGAGAAAATTTTATACACATGCGCGTGTTGTCTTTCTAGACAGTCGCGCATACCAAGTTACATGCACGGGTTGTCCTTATAGACAGTCGCGCATCATACGCGACCTACACTACTACACAGTCGCGCATACTCCTGAAGACTGTGATTTTTGTGTTGAAGTTTGCTTGTTCTTTGGCATGTTATAAGTCCTGTTTTCTTTTGAGGCTTTCTTTAAGAGTGTTGCAGAGTTGTCTGAGTGTATCAGGTGATCACGTTTGAGTGCTTTTCGAAGCCCTTGGGTTCTTTTTACTTGTGTTATTTACTGTCTACATTTTGAAACTTTCTGGCCTGTTTGGGTTATTGGTTGAGTGCCTGAGTCTAGATCAGTGATCAGGGTCTTAGACTCTGTTTGTCCAGTCTACTGTCTATCATTTTTTGGTCTGTACTTGCCTGTTTGAAATTCTGCAGTGATCTTTAGGTCATTGTTTGCACCCAAGTTGAGGTCCTGGCCTGCTTCTTTTGCTGGTTTTTAGGGTCTGTCTGCCTTTTAGTTTCAGTTGTGTTCTTTATACAGTTTATAAGTGTCAAGTCTACTCAACCATTGCATTTATACATGCACAGTACTTTTTTGAGCATTTTTTAAAGTGAAAAATAAAACATAGATAATCTTTTGCATTGTAAATTTTGCATTAGAATAGTGTTTGTTTCAGTTTAAGAAATACATATCTCAGAAAAATACAAAACATATAGGCTAGTTTCTCTTATTTAAGTGCTGATAGTTCATCATATATATTTAAAAAAAAAATGAAAAAAAGCTTATTTTTATAGTGTTAGATTGCTTTAGATGCACCTTTATTTTATTTATTTTCTGCTGAGTCAAAACACCACACAGTCCATCACTACCGCTTCCTTTGAGTAAAGAACAACCCTTAAAATTAACGCTTAAATTTAAAATCTATTAGTAATTTTTTATTTTTAGGGCCTTCCACCTACTAGCTTAGGCTAGGTTTGTGGGCTAGGGAGTGCAAACTTCCCACAAACTATAAACTCAAACGTAGTAGGCCATTCATTAGGTAAATCCTTGGTTCTACCGCTGTATCTAGGAAGCTCCTCTCAAAAGGGAGTTAAGCACGAGGCCACGTGGAGGCTTGGACAGAGGGGATAACCCCCCGAATCCTTGTCAAAACGTAACCCAGGACTTTTACGCATCTGAGGATTCTGTCTAGGCAGAATTTCGGGCTCAGCTACCCTGCTCATGCGTACGAAGCCAGCTTGCGACTGTCCCCCCAAACAGTAGGTATTGTCAAGGTAGCCTTAGTCTCTTGTCTTTTAGGGCTCATACACAGGTAAATCGGAAGGTTATTTCTGGTTGACCTTGAACGGACTTGGAAGGTAACCCTTGTGGAAAGTGCAGGAGGGCGGTTGGGTGATTCCTCTGCTTGTTCCTGAGAACCCCTCAAGGACGCCAAGTAACTGTTCATCGGCCTTCTTCTGGAAGGTATATCTTTATAGCCTATTTTTCTTGCTTGAGACTCTAGGATTTTTTTTAGTGTATGCTCTGTGGATTTGCTTGTGATTAGTCTGACATTAGGGTGTGGTTTGTTTGAGTCTTAATTCTGGAGGACCAAGAGATTAGAAGGTCAAGAAGGTTGAGAAACCTTCCTCCTCTCACACCACTGGAACCTCCACCTTTACCTCAAAGGCGGAGACTAAGCACAGGTGGTTCTTTTGAACCGGTAGGAACTAGTGAAGTTCTTGGTGAACCTGAGTTAATAGCTAACTGCTTTGACTTTGACACAGTTGAGGTAGAAGAATTGCAAGCTGATGAGTTTGCAAGAAATTATAATACTCCCTTGACTGATTTGAATGATCCAGTGATCGTGCAGGTTAGGCCTTTTAGTTCACCAGTACTAGGTGTACCTGTAGGTAGAGCTATGTCTTCTGAAGGAGAAAGTTCATTTGTTTTCACCTCAACCCTTCCGGTTGAAGGGGTACTACCTCCCCCGGTTAGTACCCCTAGATCTAATTTACCTTCCACACCCCTAACTCCAGCAAGCAGGGTGGTCCAACCACCTGTTTACTCGAACATAGGAAGTATGTCTGGTGATATGGCTACTGGGATTCCTAGTATACCTACAATACCTTCTTCTTTCCCATACCCTACCCACAGTGGTCCGGTGGGATCCTCGGCCTTTGTTTAAGGATTCCCTTGGAATGGGGGGCACATACCCCCATCCAATCCATACATAGGTCCACCTCCTTCATATTTAGGAGTGCAGTTTGGAGCCAACACCTCTTATGGGCAAAGCTTCCAAACACCTATTTCGACCCCATATACGAGCTCTCCCTTCTCTTTGTTTAGTGGAGGGATACCAGCTCCAGTCTTTCAGACCCCAGCTTCTATGGGGATGGGCTGACCTACTTATACTGCACCCCCCACCCAAAATTCGGTGGCCTATGGATGGAACCCATTCCAAAGCAACATAACCACTTCACAACCGGTGTCTGGGGGCAACCCCACTTTTACTTATGGGAATGTAGGGGCAAGTCCCTCTAATAGCCAAGCTAGTACATCTACTACACCGGCTAGGCCAAAGCTTCCTTTTCTGGAAACTTTGAACTTGCCAGATTTATCAAAATTGATGAATGATCCGGTGAGGCATGACCCCTTGTGGCCACCTGTTCCCACCAAAATGCCTTCGGACATCCCTAAGTTCGAAGGGAAAGCTGGTGAAGATCCTGGGGCACATGCCACCACCTTCCATCTTTGGTGTTCTTCCAACTCATTGAACGAAGATTCGGTGAGACTTAGGCTGTTCCAGAGGACATTAACTCGCACTGCAGCAAAATGGTACATTGAGCTGCCTTCTGCTGCTTTCAGCAGCTTCTGGGACTTGGCTACTGCTTTCCTTAGCCACTTTCAGCTTCCAGTTCATTACGATTTCGGAACGGACTTGTTGTCCACCTTTAGACAAAATAAGGCAACCCACATCTCGGATCATATCCAAGAGTGGAGGAGGCGAAAGAGCCTTATTAAAGCTACCATCCCTCCTGAGTTTTTACTAGAATGGTTCCTTAAATCTCTATTACCCTATATATCTAAGGATGTTTCTACATCAGGAGTGACTAGCGAGGAAGAAGCCATACTCAGGGCCCAACAATTAGACTTGATCTACTCACAGTCTGGGATCTTATACGAGATTATCCCTGAGGCACCTAGGCCTTCTCATGAGGCCGAGAAACCTAAGCCTGGACCCCATGCCAATGGTGTGGTTGGGTCCGTCACTTCTCCCACTGTAGAGTCTTTGACAAAACAAATTCAACAATTGTCTATCAAACAGTCTACAGCGGAGGAAACAAAGGCTGCCCCCTCTCCCCAAAATGCAAATGTATTTTCTCAATCTTCTCAAAAGGGCAATCAGCAGTCCGGCGGTAAGAAGAAGAAGGGAAAAAAAGGAGAGGGAAACTAAAACCAAAACAAGCCCAAGCCCGCAAACAATGCTGATGGGGGAAAGAAAGATAAAAATAAAGTCAAGTTTCCTTGTAAGTTGTGCCAGGGAGACCATTTGACTCACCTTTGTCCCCTCATGGAACAAGCTCAGAAGCTGTTGAAAACCCAACCAACGGCTGTCCTGAAGGATCCATTTCCCCAAGGACAGAATTCTACGTCAGCTTCTACTGTAGCAGGGGGCAGTTCAATTGCCTCTGACCCTAATTATATCAACATGGTCAGATCCTCTACTTTGTTGCAAACCAAGAACAAGAACTATGAGAAGGAGAAAGAGACTGAGGAGAAGGGTAAAGCTGTAGCGGAACCTTCCAATCCTCTTACTATAGAGAAACCATTGGAAATAGTGCCAAAGATACCCAAAGGTGTCTTTAAGAAGGCTTTGCATAATCCCAATCAGGCTGCTTCCAACTACTCAGTGGTTGAAGATCTAGCTCAAACTCCATGTGAAATGTCTGCTTTAGAGGTGCTTCAAAGTTGTCCCGCCCAGCAGGATGCCCTTTTAGCGGCTCTAGGTAGTATGGACTCTTCAAGTCTCACGGCGAAGCTTTGTTTGTCTGATGTCAAAATTCGCCT
>LPNX010540956.1:69588-158084 GCA_001517045.1 Pseudotsuga menziesii
TGGGCCTGAGGGACTAAATTTACGGAAAAGGAACACCCGGTTTGAGCTTACTTTTTCTTTTTTGTGCTCTGGACCCAAACATGAAAAAGATTCCGAGTGTACTTTGTGTCTTTGTCATGCTCGTTAAACACTAAAGAACAAAGAAACGAGTTTATTGTTGTAAGCCCCATTTCTCGTAACCAAATGGATCTTTCTGAGTGATCTTGCTTTCCTTCACACTCGCAAAACTCAAGCTATTTATGCTGTTATGGAAGGAGCGTTGGGTAGGTGGTAATTTAACCTTTTTCGGACCTCCCCGACTAAGTACGAAAAAGGTTCACCTTTTCTTCTTCGGAAGTTAAGAGAGTTCTTTTGAGGTTTGTTTTATACTTTTTCGGCCTTAAGAGACTAAATTGGACGAAAAAGGACCCCCCTGAAGTCTTCTTTGGCTTTTTCAGACTCTCTAAATATGAAAGCACCAATCGAGCATGTACTAGTTCGGGCTCGTTAAATCCAAGGATCAGTGTATCAAGCATTATTTTCCCATCTCTTCATGCTTGTTAAAAAATGAATAGGGAACCGAGTTGGCTTTCCTGGACTCATTAAAACTTAACAGGGAAGGAAAGGAAGAAGTTTTCTCTTGTTTTCAGTAATGGCAGCATGTCATCCTTGAACATAGCACTCTTTACCTTCCGATATCCATGTTTCAGTGTACATCTGTGTTCAGCTACCACTTTGAGTCTTTCCTCTTCCTCTTGTCCTTTATACTTGGGGAATCTGATCATGTCTCCTACATGACAGATAAGTCTAGTTGTCCTATTTATCTGTTATACGCTGCCTTGGGTCATCTCTGTGTCGTGCTCACTGTTCAAGGATTCTTCTCACTATCTGATTTATAGCCTGATCCAATCACTGTTATATCTGTTATCCTTTTACTTGTGTCTACCTTCTTTTGCCCAATTCCTAGTCACTCTTGTGATCCGTTGGAGGATCTATTGCCTTCCCTATCACAGTATGGTTCAGCTTCAGCATTTCCTGATGACGAAGACCTAGAGTTTGACGGTAGTACCTCTGGATTCACTTTCATTATTGGTGAACTCCTTTGCTTCAGTTGTCAATTATCATCTATTGGTTGACAAACTGTTGAATCCTCTCCATGTTCGACTTCAGCTTACCCTAATTCACATGGCTTGGATTGTACTTGGTTCTTTGGGATCTCGTATGAAGAACTTAGTTCCTCACTTATGAACTAACTTGCGCAAGACTATGTTCCGTTTCTATATCCAGCTTCCAGATCTTTGAAGACTCATCATTGTTATATTGTGGCTTTCATCCACCTTTGTACATACGTGGTTTTACCCGTATTATATGATGTACTCTCATCTTGTAAAGGGGCTAGGGTTCCAGTAAATTGAACATAGCATCCTCAGATATAGCTTTGTATATGACATTATTATGTATTGGTTTCAGGTACTCCTTCTGCTCCACTGGACTTCTGAGTTTCTCCAGAGTTAGTATTATAATGTATTTCGGCCATCGTTCCCCTCTGACCTCACACATTAGGGGGCATATGTTATAGAGTTGATTGGCACCTCTCCGTCCGAGTGCTGACATCCCTCAGGTCGGCACACAAAAGGACACTTATGGATTGAGGTTTGCCTAGTTTCATTATACCTTGGTTGATGATGAAATACATTACCTATATGCCCAGCTGGTTACTTTGCTATTTTGAGATTTTGAGTGCATGCGCGACTATCTCTATTGGCATCTCGCGCATATGCGCGAGTATTATGTCCAGCAGGTCGCACATACATCTATGCGCGGGTTGCTCTTGTATAGAGTCACGCATGATGCACGTGTTGCTTCACTACATACCCGCGCATATCTTCCTCAAAATTAATTTTTTTAAAACACGAGTTAATGGGAGATTAGTTGTTCATATACCTTAATCCCATTAACTGCTATAACCTCCCTAACCTTCGAGAACTGCCTCATTTCATCCATATAAATAGAGGCCTTGGGGAGGGTGTTGGAGATTCATACTTGGAGAGCAAAGTTATGCTGGTGGATTTTCTACAGAATCTTTGGAGCAGAGAAACTCAGAGTCCTTTGGTGACAGAGGATTCCCTTGTTCAGACATTGGGTTGTAACCTAAACTCCCTCTATTATTGTTAATAAAGAAGATTACTTCTTCCATATTGTGTTTCATGTGTTGTGGCTTGTTAAATGTTTATATTTCATTATAATTTGTGATTTGCCTAACCTGCATCTTTATATATGAATCATACTGTATATTGGAAGAATCTTTGTTAATAGGTTGAAGGAGGAACTATCCTGGAGATTGTAGAAGTGAAGCAAAGAAGAAGAAGTTAGCTTGGATCAACCTTCGTTTATTACAAGTAAGTTCCTGCTACTTCCTTATTTCCTATTTGTACTTTTATAATCAAATTTGTCTGCAAGGTCATAGTATGTTGGTAACCCCCAGACCTAGGTTATTAGGTGAATTATCTATTACAACACATATACATATACATATACATATACATATACATATACATATATCATAAACAATTGGCTTACGCACAATATACAAAAAAATCCTCACATTCATATGCAGTGGGGTCTTCGACCCAAAAATAAAACATCAATATAATCATCATGATCAATAGGATTATGCCTATAAATGGTAGGTCCAAAATTCAAGACATTACATCCCTTGGATCTCTTTCCCTTGATTGCACCAAGAGTAGTGAAGTGCTTAAAACCTAGTATGGGAAAGAAGTGTAAAGTTATAGGTAACAAACTAACACTATGTACAAAAAATAAAATGTTATTTTTTTGCTTCTGTGGGCTCAAAAAATAAAAATACAAAAACCAAAAAAAAAAAAATTAAAAAATCAAGATTTGCTTATAAAATAAAAATGTAATTCGAAATAAAATGTCATTAAAAAAATAACACCTAAATAAATTGGATGCTTCTCGGGGCTTGATAAATCTACATTTAGGATGGATCTATGCTTGTCCAAGACAAATGTGGGGTAGATCACTATGCATTCCAATCTAGATCCAATCTTGATAGTGTATGGGTTAGTGCACAAAGTTGAGGGACCTTTTAGACGCAATGGTATATTGAAGCCAATGATTTAAGATCCATAAAAAAAAATCATCCCAAGCGATGTCAACCTTCCCAATCCTACCAACATGATTTCCAATTAGGATAGTTAACGAAAACATGTGCGTGATATGTTTCTCAAAAGCACGTACGTGTTATAGTGTCGAATAACACGCATGCATTATGTAAAATACAATTTATGCTTAAAACAGGCCATGCCTATCATTTTCTCCACAACAATCAAACCACAACATCTTTGGGATGATCAAGACAAGCAAGGGTGAACACGATTTGGGTGATAAAGGAAAACAAATCTAACTTTGGGGATCAATATCTTCACTATGAGGTATTTACATGAAATCCTGTCATGCTAGTTTCCCTATTTTCAATAATTTGTATGCCCTAATATGAATTGAAACCAAACATTTTTTTAATTTCTATACCCTGAAAAAATTTACATGCCCAATGGAAACCAAAACCCCAATTTACTCATAAAACCAAATCAATATCATTGTTTTCATATATATATATATATATATATATATATATATATATATATATAGATAGATAGATAGATAGATAGATAGATAGATATTCACTAAAATCCACTATACACAAATATGCAAAGTATATCATGGGTATATAGAAAGAGTGCATACAACTAAAATTGGAATCCATGCATGCCCCAAATTACATATAAACAAATATGCTAAATGCCACTATGGAGTCCAAAACAAATCACATTACAACAAATAGTTACCTATCTACCTAAATCCTTTCATATATTGGGATTTTATTCATCAATATCACCTTCTACCACCTCCTCTAGGCTCTATCCCTTGCCTATACCTGCAACATGAGAGTTGATCCTCCAAGGGAATTAGTCAACACCTCATAGTTTCGATGAAACTTCATAACCCAATCCCTAAAAAAAGGTAGAGGAGCTTCCCAATTAGCATATGCACATAGGACATTTAATGTATGCATCTGGAAATTGGAATAAATACAAATTTATGATATAAATTTAAGGTGAAAAAATGTTAAATGTTTATTCTTTAGTGTAATATTCAAGATCAATTTTAAAATTTAATTTATAAATAGTTTATGTTGTTATTTGTTGTACATTCATTTTACACTTTTCATTGCCTATAGATGTCATTATACCATGTGTGTATTTTTCTAATGATATTTTTTTGTATTTATGATTGCAGTGGTTCCTATTGACCGTAATGTAGAGATTTTGAGAGTTATTAGTCATTTCATAGATTTTGGTTCTGCTTGGAGGGATTAATATGAACTCCACCACTCCTTATTATCATCGTTACTAACCATTGTGGCTACTATCAGCAGATAAAACAATGCTTTGTATAGCATATCATCGTATCGAGAGACAAAATGACAAGAATATGCCGATGTATTAAGCTACAATGAGATTAAAAAGATCAAAATAACCAAAGATAATATATATTCACAATTTAGAGTGCCTGGGACAAATGACATTCTAGAGACTAGGATACCACATATTTCCATTGAGTGGTGCATCTGTCAACCAATCAGAGGCCATTGGATGGACAGATGGTACATGGTTTTTGATATTCCCCTACACAACAATAGGGAAGTACCATTCTACTTCCTCCAAAAACTTTATGCAGAGTTTGTGATGGGAAAACATGTCAACAATTTTGACATGTTGGGGTTCCAGGACGTTGATAGGGGGATGCTAGCAAAACATGTCCCAAGGCTAGGCATACAGATGTCGATTGACATATACCTCCACCTCGTGTCCAAATACCAAGGCTATATATCTCTCATGCACATGATATGATTCCTTAAACACATGAGTCATTTCTAATGCTAACTGAGATGATTTTCGACCACACCACAACTTTGACCAAGCATGGCCCTCTTCCTCTAGTGGGGCGCAACCATCAGCTTCTTGTGGTAGAGGACCATCTATTGGTGCGGATAGAATGACATCCCATGAGCCCCATATCAAGCCACACATGTGCACGATGTGTGGTCAATCATGTTATAGTCGTGGACCAACACATGGTACCTATATGATGACTGATGGTCAGGTAAGGATATTGTTAAAAATCTATGGTTGTTCAATTGAAATTTTCCATATTGTACACATATTAAAATATTCTTAATACATGCATTTTTTAATCTTATGGGAGCTTGATGCCTCTAAGAGGGGTGGTAGTGTATTGGCTGTTGTCGTATCCGAGGTGGAAACAACTAACACTGAGGTAATATTTCAACATGTGTCATTTTGTTAATGCGTATCATTTTGTCAATATATGTTAGTTAATTGATTTGTTAAGTGCTCTAATATTTACAATTTTTGAAGTTGCAGGAACCACATTTTGAATAGGATGTGGGATACTTTGATCTCATTGAATACCCCTAGGTGGTTTCGATTATTACGTAGGGAATGTTAGTACATGGTTAATGATTGAATGGTGTTCAAATTATTTATTTATTACTATAAACTCCTTTATATATTGCTAATATTTGTAATTTTTAAACTTGCAGGTGCTATCCGATGTTGGAGAGGGGCAAGAAATTGCAGTGATCCCTCCCATGGGGGAGATATGTCCTTCCATTCATTCATGTCCATGTCTAAATATGGTAACACGTTAGTACATGTCTAAATATGGTAACACATTAGTACATATTATTCCATCCATTCATGTCCATGTCTAAATATGGTAACATGTTATGACTGCAGACATCCCCACAAATCCTTGCACCACCTCTTTCATTTGGCTCTCCCTGTAGTCCAAACTTAGATAAGCATGTTTTCTACACCAGATGGCCCTCTTTCGTAAAAAAAGTGGGTTTCCATGATGATGAACCTGCTGATTCCACAATAATGTAGACATAGCATCCAATGATAGTTGCCGGTTAGCTTTGAATTCACTTCACAACTATTTTTTCTTAATGTTATTTTCGTATGTTTACAACATATGGAGATTCCTCAGTGCCCAACCTTAGCAAGGTTGCTGATGTTGCATTCAATATTGCATATACAATGGGGATAAGTCACACAGAGATATCTAATTGAATATTTGTACTTGTGTAGTTCACTTTTATTGTGTATGGACATGCACGATGTCTAACTATTTCAGCATTTGGCGAATGCAGCCACATGCTGGTCCATTAGTGCATGTGACCGAGGTTGATCCTCAACCTACGGATCCTCTATTTACTAAAGAAACCTAGTGTCATTCATAGGACATATTTTTTCGGTGAGATGTTGATTGTTTACATAATTGGTTCGTACTTTCTCCTGCATGTACATGTTGATAATTGGTTAGATAATTGACATAATTGATTTTATTCATAGAGAAGCATTGTAGAGAGGCTCTCAACAAGGAGGAGGACACCAAAGGAATCTATACCCCGGATGGATTCAGTGAGTGTTTGTTTTCTGTACAGTTGAATCTTATTTTAAATTTTCAAACTTTGTTAGTGTTGGAGAGTATTAGTTTAGTTACCTGATAAAGAAGTACGATCCTTGATTTGTAGTCACTAGAGATGCATAGTGGTCATGGACAAAGGAAACGAGCATCACAGTCATGAAGAAACACGAAGAAGTTAAAGTTTTGATGTGTTCATGCAAAACAAATATGTACTTTTGTGTACAAGAAGAAGTTAGATTTTAGGGGTGTGGTGAAGGACATATGTACTTTTGTTTGCATGTATGCAAAAGATGTTTTTGATACATGACACATGTGCATTGACATGTCAACGGAGGGTCTTTTATTTTTGTATTATAACTTTCATGATATAAAAAATATTTCATATTGTCTCTTGAGATATTCATAGTTCAGTCTTATGCATGATCATACATGTGTGGCCAATAACGTTTATGTGTGTAATGTTCCCAATTTTGGATATATTTTATGGTTTCACAGAGATATCAATTATAAATTTGAGAACAATGCACAATTACAACATTGCGTAATAACAATAATGCAGATCTAATTTTTTCTTGAACACGATCCAATTTTATATACAATGTTAAATTGTATTGACAACAATGCAACATACCTAACACACATAAGCACCCAACACACCTAAGAAAATGACCCAACTAAGTGGAATACAAAAGCATCTTACCCACATAACAACCTAACAAACATTTAAAAGATGCACACAGTTGACACACCTAAGTGATGCACCTGTGTGGCCCACATAAATGAAATTGGTGTTTGGCATGATGAATTTCATCTAAAGAATATATGGTTTGCACATATATCATCTATAAAAAAACACACAGAGGTCATGCATGAAATACAACACATAATAAACAATGTGTATGAATAGTTGTATACCCCCCTAAAAAATACAAACGACTTGAATACTCTAAAGGACAATTCCAAAGTTATAAATTAGTTCCACTATTACTATTTGTTATTGTTCTACCTATTGCTAAGATTAAAGTGATGAAATTGAGGCCACAAGTTCATATTTTATTGACTTGGACTTGAACACAAAGTTCTTATATACATGTATTGTATGGAAAAAGAGTATGAGCAACAACCTTGTGCTCTAACTCGACCCTTTGAATCACTAATACCCTTCTTTGATTAATGTGACTAATAATGAATTTGATAAAGCTATGGTTTACTTTATTGGCCCTATTATTTCCATAACGTTATTTTATAAATTTCTCTATTTTATTTATTATATGCTCTAGCATAATAATTTACCTTGTAGTACAGTAAAATAGTTCGATTATAAGAGGAATACTAGGAACACAATGTACTAATAAGGTATCCTTATTATTCGTGCTTCTAATTTTTAAATCTTATCCAAACATAGACATATGAGTCATGACTATCATTCTCTGTCACATTGAAGCTCACTTCCTACACACTTTCAGGGACACCTGTTGAATCCCTACCTAGGGCATAGAATTCCAACAGAGAAAAAAAACTGAGTTTTGGAAGGTCATGGAAGTGTGTTTAGGCAAGTTCCATGTGGTAATGTTATCCACAAGTTATTGGTCAAGGAATTTACAAATTTGACTCCTGTGTGAAAAAATTTCACATTCCCTTATTGAGCAAAACCCTAGTTTCCGAAATTGACCTAAAGAGGATCCCTTGTACATGGAACCATAGGATAGGGTCACCCCTACAAATATCCTGATGTCCTAAATCAAACAAATTCAATGATTCATTGATCTGAGCCACAATAATAGTTCTATGGCATGCTAAAGCTCACCTACTACAGGTTTTCATGGACATGTGTTGAATCCATACCCGGTGCATAGAATTATAATCATGCAACAAAACTTGTTTCTGAGGGGTCATCCAAGTGTGTTTAGGTGGGTTCCATCAAGGAACTATATCCACAAGTTCTCGGTTGAGGAATTTGCAATGTTGACCCCTATGTGCAAATGTTTCAAATTCCCTTACTAAGAAAAACCCTAGTTTCCAAAATTGACCTTAAAGAGGATCCCTTGTCCATGGAGCCAGAGGAGAGGGGAACCCCTAGCACTATACCTATGTATTGAGTCCAATGGAGGTCATACAAAAGATCATTAATGACTCAAATGAGTGTTGAAATATTGTAACTACGAAGAATATTCTATATGTATATTTTGTGGTCCTCGATGGTCCTACCAGGAGAACCACTTGTATTACCTTGTACCTCGATGCTTCTAATCGGAATAAATAATAAGAGTCATGATGTATTCCCCGCTAATTGTAAAGGTGGGTCATTAGAACCTGAGTGTGGTTACTTGAGCCTACATGTGTAACTCGAACCTACATGATTAACTCAAGCCTACATGTCAGATGAGTTAATTGAAGTGAATGGATGAATATAAATAGAGGTGTAGCGCTCCTCATTTGAAACACACTCTCACTTATGTAGCGCATTAGTGGAGAAGAAAAGAGCAGCAAGAGAAGGAGGAGGATCGGGCTTTGATCTCCCTTTTGGTTTTATCTTTTATCTTTTGGGGCATCTATATTGAGGAATATTTTGCTGGGTTTTTCCCTTTAGGGTTTTCCCAGGATAAATCTTTGTGTTCTTATTGTATGGTTGTGCTTGTCTACCTTTCAATGATCCTGTTTATATGCTTTCATTATCAAAATGAAATGAAATACTAATGATCTAGCTTAGCATATGAAAATTTAACATGGGATCAGAGCCACCCCAGAAGAAGACATTGTGCAACTAAAGAATCTAGGGATTCTTACTTTTTGGTTCTCTCTCTACAATCAATCAGCAAAAGAAGGCTAGGCTAACTCTCCATTGAAGGGCGCATCTTTCTGTCGAAGCGGAATTTGATTCCGAGCATTTTTAGTTTTCAATGTGGGAAATTAGGGCTTCTTATTGAAGAGGAATTTTTGAGTGAGCCCAGCATAGGATTTATCTCCTCATCAAAATCAAAGTTTAGAGACCTGGATCAAGATTTTTGGTTGGGTGAAACTTCGGGAAATTCAAACCGTAGTTTGACCCCGAGCTAGAAAAACCCTAAATACTAAAACTGCTACATTTTGGTACATTCGCTATATCCTGAGATTCGAGAAGGATCAAGAGCTGAAAATTGCAGTGGCCGAAGCTAAATTCCTGATCTACACTGTGTCCCAAATTCATCCTTAGATTCGCTATATTCTGGGAAATATGATCCCTCCAAGTTAGGGTTCTAGCCTCTTCTAGAATTCATCCCTAAACAGGACACCTAGGGAGAATTGCTATATCTTGAGCTACAGAGGTCCAAATGGCATTTATCAAGATTTTATAGAAAGGGAACTGACTTTAAATTCTGTGGTCCAAATTTCTCAACCCGAATATGAAACAATGACACGTGGCAAGCTGTACAACTTCGATATTCTGAACAGTGCTATAACAGGTCACCTTGGAAAAATACTCTTAAGTACCAATTGCTGAAACCAATTCAAATGAAACCTCTGGTGTTGGAACAAGGACATATGATGTTACCTCAATATGTATTTTCAGACATAGAGGAGCAGTAATTGCAGAGATATAACAAAAATATTAACAAATAGTTCTGAAGAAGAAATTGGAAAACTAGGGCTTCTTGTTCCAGGAGCTTCCCTCCACTGTTTTCAAAAAAGGAGTACATTGGACAGCTCCATTTGAATATATATATATATTTCTATCCAATAAGATATAAAATATTTGAAGTTTTTAAAATTAGGGTTTCTCTAACAAACCATAGATCAGTCAGCTCCAGAACCAGGGCAGACACCTCAAATCGGTAAGATCTTATCTTTTTCTATTTTCATTTGAGGTTCTCATTTAAAAGTGATCTATCACCTCAGCTTGATGATAATATTGGTGAGGTTTACAAATTCCAAGCATGAAATTATTTGATCTCTCTAAAGAAATTGAATTGGACACCTACATGAGTAGAGAGGTTCCAGTTCCAGAGGGAGATGAGGCTCAAAGCCTTACACAAAAAGAACTTGATCAAGGCCAAGAAGATCATTGTTGATCAACTTGTACAACAAGTGTATTCCCTAAAGACACTGAATATTTTTGATTCCTTGATCAAGCGATTTGAAGATAATAACATAAATCAGAAGATGGCTTTGAGAAAATAGTTGAAGAATGTGAAGATCCAGAATGCAGAACAACTTGAAGCGATAGAAGAAAAAGTGGAGAATGCAGAAGTGGTGATAGCCACCTTGAATGGTCTCCCAGGATCATACAATTCATTCATTCAGGTAATGTGTGCCAGAAGGAAGTGATTACTTTCAATAGACTCAGAGAAGAATAATATGGGAGCAATTGAAGATCAAGCTCTCCCATTCAAAGAAGATCCCTCAAGCAATGAGGAATATGAAGAACTCAATTCTTGAAGAACCTCTTATCCATCTTATCATTTGGATAAGAAATGATGATGTCATGAATGAAGAAGATGATGAAGTAGAAGGATCAAGAAGGAGTCTACCCATGAAATGAATAAAAGATAAGTATTCAATTGTAATTTCATGATATTGTTTTGTTATGCATTTGATTATATTTAGTAGATGTGTTATGCATGATAGACTGGTTTCATTAATGACAGTATACTACTAATATGCATGTGATGATTAAGTGATGCTATACACCTCTCCATTGCTACTTATCTAGAATGAAACCTTCTTGCTGATTAGCACACAATCTCAATGATGTCATCTAGAAAGTTTTTGTGAAATATGGATGAATGTTTTATTGGCTAAATAGTTGCATGATGCATAATAATTTTTCGTTATGTATATGTTCTATGAAATGGTTCTAAGCATGCTACTAGTACATTTGAATTGTAGGAAAGGTCCCATACAACCTCCTACAAGAAAAGAAGGATGAGACTTGTTCCAAAGAACAAGTGATGACAATTCAAGATTCACTCCAATAAACATAAATCTGAAGCTCCCAGAGTCGTATACATTGTGACGGAAGAAAGAGCTTCAGAGAGTGATAGATCCACCTCAAAGGATGAAGACCACCATGGGTACGAGAGATAACTCAAGATGAAGAAAACAATGGCGAGACTTCCAAACCAAAGTAATAGGCCTTGGACACACTCTAGTTGTGTAACACATTTGGGTGACATCATTGATGCTAACGTTTCCAGCTATGAAAGAAGTAATGATCAAATAGTAAAAGTTGATCATGGTGAATGATGTATATGATATGGTTTCGAGACATAAAGGGAATTACGTAGTATCTTCCATATGGATCTACAAGAACAAGTGTATGAAGCAAGGTTCATGATTTTCCTAAGAAAGAATAGACTATGACATGACATACTCTATTGATCAGACCTACTAGAAGTATATATCAAGCATAGAACCACATGTATAGAATAAAGAAGGAAGATGATACTCCACTTCAGGGGGGGTGACTACACAAGATATCTGAGTTCAACATGATGGATAACTTCCTGGTGGATCGAGACTTTACCAAGAGTAAATTGGGTTCCAACCTTCAAGATTGAATGCAAAAGACTAGGATATGTTTATGACCTGACAAGACGAACTCATAGAAGATGTTATGATACTAGAATAATGTTTGGGATATAGTACTCAAACCAAAAAGCAGGAATGTGGTATCTTCCAAATGGATTTGCAAGATAAAATATGTTGTTGATAGAAGTAAGGTAAGACTTGTGGCTAGAGGTTTCTATCAGAAAGAGGGAATTAATTCTAAAGAGACACTTACTCCAGGAAGTAAGGTACACTTCCTTCAGAACTATCATGGTAGTTTCTTCCATGATGAAGTAAAGACAAGCCTTCCTTAATGGTATGATTGAGGAAGAGTTTTACATTGAATATTCATGAGGATTTGAAGATGAAGACAGATGGGCTCACGCATGCAAGTTGAAGAAGGCCCTCTATGGCCTGAAGCAAGCTCCCAGAGCTTGGTATGGAAGAATATATAGTTTCCTGATGAGCATGGTCTTTTCCAAGAGTAAAGTCGATCCTAACCTTTACTACAAGGTTGTACAAGATGAACCTGTCATATTATTACTATATGTGGATGATCTATTTCTGACAGGGAATGAGAAACAGATTGTAGAATGCAAGAAGTTCGCTGAAGAATTTAGACCTTGGTCTAATACTTTATTTCCTAGGTCTAGAAATATGAAGGAATCTTTCTCGATCAGGGAAAGTATGCAATGCAAAGTTTGAAAAGATTTGATATGTTGGAATGCATAGCCATGGCCACACCCATGGATTCCAACCTGTAGTTGTTAGTTGATGACTCATCGGAGTTAGTGGATGTGACTCAATATAGATAGATTATTGGGTCATTGATGTACTTAACAAATACAAGACCAGACATTTGCTTTTGCTGTAAACACCTTGAGTCAAAATCTAGTTCAACCTAGACGGGTTCACTTGATAGCTGCAAAACATGTGATGAGACATTTGAAAGGGACTATAGACTTTGGTCTATACTATGATGGAAGCCATGACTACGTATTGTATGGCTATATAGATGCAGATTGGGATGGAAGTATCTCAGATAGGAAAAGCACATGAGGTAGATGCTTTTGTTTGAGGGTCTGCTATGAGTTCATGGTTTAGAAAGAAACAGTCCAGTGTTTCTCTTAGCACGGCTGAAGCAAAATACATAGCAGATTGCTCTACTAAGTTGAAAGCTGATATCAGGTCTCTTTCACTTGAATATGGATACTACAATGATTATATGTGATAAACAGAGTTGTGATGACAGAGAACCCTATGAAATCTGGTATTTCTACATACGAGATAAGATGCAGATGATGATGTTTCAATATTTAAATACTGTAGATATAGATGACAGTGATTCAATATTCTATATTGAATATAGAGATGATGATGCTTTCAATATTTCTATACTGAATATATAGATGATGATGCTTTCAATATTCACATACTGGAGGTACAGATGATGATAGTTCAGTATTCACATACTAAATATGTATATGATGATGGTTTATATGTTGATGTGTTGATGAAGCCTGTGTCTCGAGTAAAGTTCGAATAATTTCGAGACAAACTTGGTGTTGTTTGGAAAGACCTTCCTAGAAATGGGGAGTAGTAATGCTGCAGTTGGATTGTATCATCCCGGGACATCTGTCCAGAAGTGATCTGATGACCTCGGTCCTTGAGAATGAAGAGGGACTATATCATCCTAGGACATATATCCAAAATATATCTGGTGACTTCGGTCTTCGTGAATGTGGTGGGATTGCATCATCCCTGAACTTCGGTTAAAAATGTATTTGGAGGTCTTGGCCCCCATGATTGTGGTGGGATTTCATCATCCCTAAACTTCAGTTCAAAATGTATCCAGAGGTCTCGGCCCCCATGAATGTGGTGGGATTGGATCATCCCTGAACTTCAGTTCAAAATGTATCCGGAGGTCTCAGCCCCCGTGAAAGTGGCAGATTGCATCATCCCTGAACTTCAGTTCAAAATGTATCTGGAGGTCTCGGCCCTCGTGAAAGTGGTGGATTGTATCATCCCTGAACCTCTGTTCAAAATGTATCCAAAGGTCTTGGCCCCTATGAAAGTGGTGGGATTGCATCATCCCTGAACCTCGGTTCAAAATGTATACAGAGGTCTTGGCCCCCACGAAGGTGGTTGGATTGCATCATCCTTGAACCTCGATTCAAAATGTATCCTGAGATTTTGGTCCCCGTGAATGTGGTAGGATTGCATCATCCTTGGACTTAGTCCTAAAATGATAGGGCCTGATTATCCCATAATCAATCTGGTAACTTCGGTTGTTGAGAATGTGGTGGGATTGCATCATCCCTAGACTTTAAGTCCAAAAGTGAACCAAAGACTTTTTGTCTTTGAGATGTGAATTGCAGGTTGCTGCTGATGATGATGACGTACTGATCAAAAGATCAGAGTATGATGATGATGCTATATTGATCGAAAGATCAAAGTGTGATGATGATGACATACTGATCGAAAGATCAGAGTGTGATGATGATGATGTACTGATCAAAACATCAAAGTAGATGATGATGATGTACTGATTGAAATATTAGAGTATGATGATGATGACGTACTGATCGAAAGATCAGTGTATGATGATGATTATGTACTGATCGAAAGATCAGAGTATGATGATGGTGATGATGTACTGATCGAAAGATCAGAGCGTGATGATGATGATGTACTGATCAAAAGATCAGAGTATGATGATGATGATGTAATGATCGAAAGATTAGAGTATGATGATGATGATGTACTGATTGAAAGATCAGAGTATGATGATGATGACGTACTGATCGAAAGATCAGTGTATGATGATGATGATGATGATGTACTGATCAAAAGATCAGTGTGTGATGATGACGACATACTGATCAAAAGATCAGAATATGATGATGATGATGTTGTTTGAGAATTGAAGTATGATGATGGTGTTGATCACGATATTACTAATTAGAATATGATAGAACAAAATGCTAAAGAAATTGTTGTTGATCGAAAGATCAAAGTACTGAAAATGTTGCTGATCGAAATGCTGAAGATGTTGTTGCTGATCGAAAGATCAAAGTGCTAAAGATGTTGCTGATCAAAATGTTGAATATATTGTTGAAAGATTAGAGTATGATGATGATGACGTACTGATCAAAAAATCAGTGTGTGATGATGACGACGTACTGATCAAAAGATCAGAATATGATTATGATGATGCTGTTCGAGAATTGAATTATGATGACGGTGTTGATCATGGTGTTACTAATTAGAATATGATAGAATAAAATGCTGAAGAAATTGTTGCTGATCGAAAGATCAAAGTACTAAAGATGTTGCTGATCGAAATGCTGAAGATGTTGTTGCTGATCGAAAGATCAAAGTGCTGAAGATGTTGCTGATCAAAATGTTGAAGATATTGTTGCTGATTGAAAGGTCAAAGTGTTGAAGATGTTGCTGATCGAAAGGTCAAAGTGCTGAAGATGTTGCTGATCGAAAGGTCAAAGTGCTAAAGATGTTGCTACTGATCGAAATGTCTAAGTGTTGAAGATGTTGCTGAAGATGTTGTTGATAGAACGGTCAAAGTGCTGAAGATGTTGTTGAAGATGTTGTTGATCGAAAGGTCAAAGTGTTGAAGATGTTGATGAAGATGTTGCTAATCAAAAGGTCAAAAGATGCTGATGCTAATCAAAGAGTTGTTGTGGTTGAATATTTAAGACGAAGACTATATGATGTTGAAAAGCTTCCAATGATTTATAGATGTGTTACCCTGATGATGTTGATGATGTCCTCTATCTCTCTCCTACTATTGTTGTAGAATACCCTTCTCGTTAAGGAGGAGTGTTTAAATATTGTAACTTCGAAGAATATTCTATATGTATCTTTTATGGTCCCTGATGGTCCTACCAGGAGAACCACTTGTATTACCTTGTACCCCGATACTTCTAATCAGAAGAACTAATAAGAGTCATGAGGTAGTCCCCTCTAATTGTAAAGGTGGGTCATTAGCACCCCAGTGTGTTTACTTGAGCCCACATGTGTAACTTGAGCCTACATGATTAACTCGAGCCTACATGTCAGATGAGTTAATTGAAGTGAACGGATGAATATCAATAGAGGTGTAGTGCTCCTCATTTGAAACACACTCTCACTTGTGTAGCACATTAGTGGAGAAGAGAAGAGTAGTAGGAGAAGGAGGAGGATCAGGGTTTGATCTCCTTGTTGGTTTTATCTTTTATCTTTTGGGGCATCTATATTTAGGAAGCTTTTGCTGGGTTTTCCCCTGAAGGGTTTTCCTAGGATAAATATTTGTGTTCTTTTTGTATGGTTGTGCTTGTCTATCTTTCAGTGATCCTGTTTATATGCTTTCATTATGAAAATGAAATGAAATACTAATGATCTAGCTTAGCATATAAAAATTTAACAATGAGAAATTTATATTTTACAGTGAAATTATCGAGGGCACAAAAATTATGACACATCCTCCTAGTTCCTTCTTTCATTAAAACCACGACCATTGATGATGAATACATGTTTGTTTTGGGAAAAATGACTCTTTCCTCCAATATCTCCTAAATGGTATTTTTAATTCATTATTTTCTCAAATGGTTTCCTATACAAACATAATTTGGTGTTTGAGTACCCTAAATCAAGGGAATACCATTATCATGTTCTCCTCTAGATGGCGGTAAACCCTTTGGTGTCTCAAATATATGTTGATGTGTTACAAAAACCCTTTGAAATTTGAGATGGATTTCAAGTGTGGTGTTATCCAAATACTAGATGGAATGGAAGTGAGCATTATTTCTAGATTTGTATTTGTTCAAAAAAATCCTAGCAGATGAGAACTTACAATTTTAGTGGAGCCTACCCAAATCCCTTTCAGGGTGTGACCATGAAAGTTCTAAATAAATATAAGCTATAATTCCTTGAAGTATATGCTTATTGACCTCAAATTGCATATCCATTCTAAACATAAAACTATATGAAAACCACGTTTATCTATTCCCAACATATAATTTTTTAGATGATAGTCACCTAGTTGGAGTCGCACATTTCTATAGTGCCCCCTACATTTCATCATCTTGCCATTTACTATTATAATTTGAAAGTTGTGCACCCAGTGAAAATAAAAATGGATTTCTTCAACCAATCACCATTGAATAATGTTGTGGGTCCTGACACTGTTATCCAAGACTATCACTTTGAGATTCTTGATGTAACCCACTATTTCAAGATTTGGGGATTTCAAATACTAGATAAAGCATGAAGAGAAATGAGTGGATTTTCTTGATAGAATTTAGGTTCCACTTCTTATTTATTAGGAAAAATTTATTTAGTTTCCTCAAAAATATTGGTATCTTTTATAATGATGTCTTTATAATGGGTAGGGGAAATCACATCAATTTGAAATACATTTTGTTCTTGATTTTCATGACATGGAACATACTTTTCATGAAAAGTATAGGAGAGTCCCTATATTTGTTGGTTTTCAATTTTTAATTGAGATAAAATATGTATTTTCAAATGGTCATAAGGAATTGTTCTCAAGGAAATGACTTTGGTAGCGAATGATAGGGTAATGAAAGATAGTTTGCTAGTTTGTACGTTGATCGATGTTTTTTTATATAACTCTCTTAGATGCCTCCAACTAAATAGAAAGACATTGCATACTAACTTGTTCTATAATTAATTTCTTAATTCCACTAATGAAACATTATTTATAGAAATAATATGTTGATTTCTCTATATGGATGTCTAATTTCCCAAAAAATGAGATAAATGTTGCTACCACCTATTTGGCATAACTTTGTAAGATACCCCAAAAAGTGAATATCTCATTATTAATGAGCATGGATAAATTTAACAAATAGACTCCATTCAATGTATTTCCCATATATTTTTTAATGATACTCTGACCATTGACATCATTTTGGACCTAGATATAGAACCCCACCTTAAGTTTCATCATGTCATTGAGAATGAAATGAACAGAGAAGTAAAGATCCATTTAGGTGATCCATCCTAATAGTCTAAAACCATAAAAAACCAATTCCACTTTAGGAAAATGGTTCCATATTTTATTATCCCTAGATGGTGTTCTATAGTTGTGAGGACCCATAAGTGTCTAATTACAACTAAATAATATTGAGTGAGATACATTTATTCCTATTGTGGCTCACTATGTTGTGTATTCCAAATGATTTATTCATGAGGAGAAACCTTCAATACAACTTTTATTCTAGCAAGTTGATTTCTTCCAAACATTGTCAAGTCTCTCTCGTACATTGGTCATAATGTTCTTTAATATTTTCCTAAATACTCTTGTGTTGTTAATCTGGCATCTCAATTTTTGTGGCATTAGATATAGTGTTCATATTATTTGGGGTATTTATATTTGGTCTACAATGAGGAAATAACTAAGTATGCTTGACCATGTGCTCAACCATACTAATCAACTAGATAGGTACTAAAGGGTGATCTCCTTAAGCATGTTATTCTTGGTGCACTATAATAAAATGATGTTTGATCAATTTATCTAAGAATGGTTCCCGGTACACCTAGGGGCCTTTTTATATACCCAACCCAAGAAACTGGGAGCTTTTGTTTCCAACCCATCCTCCATTATTTTTTCTCCATTTTCTAGTATTAGCATGGTTTTTCCATCTCCTTGACAACTCACTCATGATTTTTCCAACTCGTGAGGTCCTTGATAGATTTGGTAAGTTCTTTAGCCAGCTATGGGGCTGTGCTATATTTTGGTAATTCAGCCTCTTTGAGCTTTATGATTTGTTTCCATACAATTCAATTTTCCTATGAGGGGTGTACTATTTATGTACACTATTATTCATTATTATTCAATGGAAGGATACAAACCAATATTAATCTCTTCATTCATGTGATTAAGTCTCTTTTCTTCTCTCTATTTTTGCTGTGTATGCTTTTGAGATTTCTTAGTAGCAAGATCTATTTCCTGTGCTTCTTCTTAGCATCATTGCTCATAGAATTGATCTATTATTTCTACATGGTATTATAGCTACAAGGTTGATCAAGTTCTACAGAGTTTAGGAGCGCTTCTAGTCTCCTATCCCTCTCTAAAGAAGAGCTTGTCTAGCTTACAAGATTTTCTCCTAGTTTGTTTTGTAGGTTGCAGAGAGTATCTACTAGAGCATATCAACAACTTCTATATGGATTCAAAAGTTCCTCTACTATCTCCTTTCAACTATGCTGATTGGAAGCCAAAGATGAGGGCATACTTGAAGAGGCAATGTCTGTTTGATGTCTCCATTGGTGCATTGAGTGAACCTAAGTCTTATGAAAAGAATATTAATTGGCTAAATAATTGTGATAGAGATTATGGAATTATGTGTTTGGGAATGTCTCCAAATATATATCATCTCATAGATTCTACTGAATTTCCATTTGATCTTTGGAAAATTTTGGACAAAGCTTTTGGTTTGTAGGAAATTGAAGATGAAGCATGGAGCGAACCTAGCATCTCCTCTTGTTCTCTTTCTCAATATTTCTTGGCCTCTACATTCTCTAATGAAGTTTATCATGATGAAGAATTTTCTCATACAGTTCATGTTGTTGCTGCCCTCTTTCATTCAAATGCTTCCTCCTTCAATGAAGAAGCAAATATTGCAGAGCCATCTTTTTCTGTGTCTCTTGAAGGTGATTTTTCTTCTTGTGATACTATTGATGAAAAAGAAGTAACATATTGATAGGTATAACTCCCGATTCATCTTATTCCATTGCTAATGCATATATTTATACAAATCATATGTCGGCTGTGATTCAACTTCTGACCAGCCTATTCATATTCCTACATTTACACTATTTACATATTGTATAATCTCGAAGGATTATATTCCAACAATCCCCCCCTTAATCCGAAGGGGTGTTAGTAAGTCCGAGCATGTTTCTTTGCTCCTTTGGAATCAAGGCATAACAGGTGGAACCAAAAACTCTGAGATGCCTGACTGAAGGGAGATGGACAAACCACATTTCATGTGGAGTATTGTTATCAAGAGCATTTGAGGGACTTTTGTTTCTCAAATAGGCTGCACATTTTACTGCATCACCCCAAAACATTAGTTTTACATTCTCAAAAAACATCATTGAGCGAACCATATTCATTATGGTTTTGTTCATTCTTTCTGCTACACCGTTTTGTTGAGGATTGTAGGAAACTATAGTCTGATGTGCAATTCCATGTTGGCGAAGATAATCTTCAAAATCATTTGAAGTGTATTCTTTCCCATTATCAGTACGAAGTGTACCAATTTTTTATTGTGCTTGTTTTTCTATCAATGCATGAAAGTCTTTGAATGTTTGAAATGCTTCTGCTTTTCTCTTTAAACAGTAAATCCAGCACATTCTTGAGTAGTCATCAACAAAGGTCATAAAATACTTATTCCCATGAGCAGAAGCAGTTGGCATTGGGCCACATAAATCAGAATGCACTAATTGTAATTTCCTACTTCCTCTAAAATTAGATTCATGGAATGGCAGCTTACTGTGTTTCCCTAATATACATGCATCACATTTGTTCTTCTCTTTGGGAATGGTGGGCAAACCAAATACACCATTCTTTCTCAACAAACGAAGACTGTTATAATTCAAATGACCAAATCTTGCATGCCACAATAAAATTGATGACAAATTACCTTCTCCATGCTGAGAGAGGTAGGCATAGTTCTGAACTCTTGCAGATGAACCCTTTAGCTTCAGCAGCTTCCCATCTTCGTATCCAGTCATGATGACTTGGTTGTCAGAGGACTTTCTTATTTCTATGATTCCATCAAACATGTGGATGGAATGGCCTTGCTGTCGTATCTCCACCAAGGACAGGAGGCTTCTCTGTAACTCTAGAAGATAAAGAACATTCTTCAACAAGAAATCAGGGAATCCAAGCATCTTCAGCCGAATGGTGCCCATTCCCTTTGGTTTAAGACTAGACTTTTCTGCAAAGTAAACTATGACATTTATTGTTTCATTAAGTTCTTCAAAACAGTCTTTTCTAAAAGTCATGTGTGATGTTGCACCAGTATCAAGTAGCCAACATTTTGTGTAAGATGAAAGTGAAGTCATTTCATTAATACCAAGATTACAATGTGCAACAATACAATGAGTAGAATTAGAAGATTTACTAGCATCTTGGTTTTTATTGTCATATTTCTTCTGGTTATGTCTGTCTTTGATGGAGTCCCACGAAGCTCAACACTGATCTGATGTGTGTCCAGTCTTTCCACAACGCTTGCACTACAAATCTAATCTTTTGCTGGAGTTGTTTCTGCCTCCTCTACCTCTGAAGTTTCTTCTTCATCTGCCTCTCTTGCTGCTTTCTCCCTTGGGGTGATCCTTGGATTGGTCTTTGGTGTGGTTCTTTTCTTTTTGAGCAAAGCAAAGTGATTCTCAGATGCTATAGATTGCATCTTCTACAACTGCTAGTGTAATTTACAATAATGAACTTAATATGACAAAGAGAATAATAGAAAAACAATAACCTTGCAGGTCTACAGCCTCTACCAAGGTGATTTACAATCTTAATATCTCAACTCTTCGCAGATTTCAAAATCCAAAACTTTATGCATTCAACATGATGGGCAGTCTCAACAATATCCTTTCACATAGAATTTGATCACAACTTTAGTCTTCAAGTGGATGTTTGCAGCAGTCTAGGTTTACACATTTCAAGATTACAGCAACAACATATATATTCCACAGGAATATTTAGACTTGGCCTCCATGCACTTCACAAATAGTCTTGAGGGAGAGCACTAGCTCGATTACAATATTCAGGTGGATATGAGCAGCTTCAGGAAAATGGAAGCAATTTACAACAAACACCAACAATATTCTGCTGTATCTATCACTCAAGCTCAAAGCACAACTTCAAATCAAAAGAAGAAAACCCAACACTCACATACATTCTAACTCAAAGCTTCAATAAAGCAGTCATGGGAATCTTCAATACACATCAACCATATGAAAATATTTGCAGACTTTCCCATAAAATGCCAAGCACAGGAATTAGGGCACAAATTAGGTTTTATGCACTACACGAGAAAAACTAGGGTTTTTGTATCAAATTACCATGCAGTAGAGATCACACAGCCTCATTTCACAACTTCCATCTTGAACATGAAGGTTATATGACACAACCTGAACGCTTCTTTTCTAGAAGTCGCAGCCACAGTCTCTTCAATATTCATGAGTTCAGTCAAGAGTCTTCGACGCAGCAAGAGTATTCACGCAATTGGATAATGTCAAATGACGTGAATCTTCATAGCTATACAATCTCTCTACGCCAATCTTCTCAGCTTCATAGCTATACAATCTTGCTTCAGCAATCTTCTCAGCTTTGAGTACTCCGCATGAATGTAAGAGAGCAGGTGGACGACAGTTTCATTATGCTTATCACGACAATGAATACAGATTGTAAGCGCTATCACTATAACTACAAATGCACAGATCACAGCAAGATCGTACAATATATCCAACAACTGCAAACTAGATTGCAGAAAAAAGGAATTCCCTCTGAAACCTCTTAGTCAACTCTTTCAATTGATGTGCTAATGGACGAATCAAGTTTCTGAATAATCCCTCTAATTCTTTCAAAATATGATATGATAAACACAACAACACTTGCACCTTGATTCAAATCGTTAGGTCAGAAAAAGGCGCATTTCAATGAATTAGGGTTCGAATGGCTGAAGAGATGAAAACGAGATGAAAACCACAGGATGAGAGGAGTCTACAATGATGAGATGCTAACAATTGCAAAGAATGGAAAAGAGCAGTAATTCAAATGCTCTGGCAAGGAGAAACACTCGGATGACAAAGGGCAGAATTGATTTTGAGTGCGTGCAGCAGAACTGGAAGAGAAACGTTCAATTCTGATCAGAGGGCAGACACATTAATGGGCCAGCAGTCTGGCAATGCACTGGCAAGCATACAGGGTGCCAGGACTGAAACTTAATAGCAGGAGTTATGGCAGGAACCTGGCTATGATACCACTGATAGGTATAACTCCCGATTCATCTTATTCCATTGCTAATGCATATATTTATACAAATCATATGTCAGTTGTGATTCAACTTCCGACCAGCCTATTCATATTCCTACATTTACACTATTTACATATTGTATAATCCCGAAGGATTATATTCCAACACATATGGAGCTTCTACTGATATTTATTATGATCCTATAACCCATTCATTTTTCTCTAAATCTCCTATCTTAGATTCTGAGATCTATGTGCCAGATTCTTCACACCTCTTGCATACCTCTCTCATTGATGGTGTGCAACCTAGTGAGTTCCGATATGTTTGCTTAGCCACATCAAGCCTTGTTTGTGTCATACCACTTACCTTACTTGATCTCATGTGCTTCAGCATATCCTCCTTTGTTCTTGGAATCAATACTCAGAGCCTTCTTGAATATTGTGAACATCTCATTCTTTCCTCCTTTCATACAGAGGATTCATTACCAGTGTATTCCCATGAGTCTATCGATATGCTTATATGTGATCCTTTGGATTCTGATTTAGAAGCATATTTTCAGGTTGATACACATATAATACCACCATCCATACTATCTACCATACCTCTGAATAATCCAAAGACTATACAAATCCCAAGCTCACTAGTTGATTCCTCATTGGTCTCTTATGCAGTGATATTTATCGTACATGATTTGGAGTCTTTCCTAACTTTCAGTGGCTAGTTATCCATGAACTTAGTCATATATGGACTGATATTAAACATGTTTGGATCTGTTATAAACACTTATGTTTCATATCTTATGCCCATCCACCATTCAGATTTTTAAACCTATCAGTTTTCCCTAGTTGCTCATAATTTTCCTAGTCTAGCCCTATATCCTCATGGAGCCATTGAAGCCTTTATCCTTGATGTTCCATATGCTAATATTTCTGATATATCATAGTTTTATCAGCCTCATATCAGATCTATATAGGTGCTACATCATATTGGAATATTGACATGTGATCCACATCACAATTTTGCAGCTATTCAGGGAATTGGGTGTGAAATAAATTGTCTTAATTTTTGTACTCTTTGGAAAGGAGTATGCACAGATCTCTTTTCCATTTCAGATTATGTTTTCAGATCAGATTTTTACAGCATCAAGAATAATTCAGATAATTATCCTACTTCATTAGTTGATGAGATACAAGGAGTCTCTCCTCTTCCTTCTTGCAGGTTCTACACTCTAGCGCATGATCATGGAGTTCATGATTTCTTCAACAAGTCCTTCATCCAGAAGTAGTTTATTCAGCTCATTGAAGTGAAGATGAATATATGTTGAAGACATATTTCAAATTTTTTGCCTTGTCCTATCTCAACGGAGGATTTTCCCCATGCGGTTTTGCCTCTTTCCTCACTTTTCTGGACATAATAATTGTTAAAGGGTGACCATAGCCTTGTTGTTGGGCCCTATATGCATCCATATGCATCTATATTGTTTGTCATACCATCATAAATTCAAACTTATAGGGGGTGTTGGAATATATTAAACCCACTCACAACTTAGGATAAAATAATTAATCATTATTTGATTAATTATTCACCCACTAGCTTAATTAGTTGGCATCCACTTGCACCTTAAAGTCAATACATGCCATCTATATCCTAGGAATGATTTATTTCCAATTCTGTGTTGATCTTGACCACCTTTTGACCATCTAGAATTTATATACAAGACTTTACAGTAGATTCTACTTTTTTTGCTTTTTTTGCTTTTCCTGCCTTTCTATGGATAAGATAAAAGCTAGTCAACTAGGAAACTGGGAGTTTTTGTTTCCAACCCATCCTGCATTAGTGTTTCTCCATTTTCTAGGATTAGCATGTTTTTTCCATCTCCTTGACAACTCACTCATGATTTTTCCAACTCGTGAGGTCCTTGATAGATTTGGTAAGTGCTTTAGCCAGCTATGGGGGTTTGCTATATTTTGGTAAGTCAGCCTTTTTGAGATTTATGAGTTGTTTCCATACAATTCAATTTTCCTATGAGGGATGTAGTATTTATGTACACTATTATTCATCATTATTCAATGGAAGGATACACACCAATATTAATCTCTTAATTCATGTGATTCAGTCTCTTTTCTTCTCTCTATTTTTCCTGTGTATGCTTGTGAGAATTCTTAGTAGTAAGATCTATTTCCTGCGTTTCTTCTTACCATCATTTATCATAGCATTGATCTATTATTTCTACACATGGGATGTGAATGGTTCTAACTCTGGCTGCAAAATACCGGTATATTAGTATGAGTTTAACATGAAATTCTCAGAACATATTTAAATCCTAACTAAATACAGAATGAGGACGAATTCAAACCCTATCTAAATGAAAAAGGTAATATTGACAGTCTGAAGCCTAGTGAATATGATGGACAGTATTGATAGAGATACACGGTTACCTTCACACAACGATTGAGCAATTTCTTACAGGAAAATGATTTGCACAACAAAGTTACTTAGATATAGGATAGCAAGAAATTGAAATATATACATAGGTAACATCGTTGTCATTGAGGGGCCCTCTCAAGAGAGAGTGGATGATCCTATGAAGTTCAGACACCAACCATCAAATGGAAAACACAATCACATAACATAGCAAGAGTTTTTATATCAACTGAAAACACAAATTATAGAGTATACACTGGCAAGCTGTTTTCATAGCCCATTACGTCTTTATATAGTTTTTACAATGGAGAGAGAGGGTCAAAATATCTAATAATATAATGTATTAAATACTAAAAACAACTCCATTTATGAACTAAATTGAACAAGTCGTTTTCCCCCAATTCGTGCATAGTGGTTTCCTAGACATTAGACAATGGATGCGTTGGAGTTCTGGTCTAGTTATGACGTAAATATTCTCAGGAAGGAGCTCAAAAATCATAAGGGATAGGTGGGCTACAAAATCCACATCTTCATGTGCATCTTCATTGCTCCCAAATATGTTAACAAACGATTTCCAGGGTTCGAAGGAAAGGTTGAATGATCTTCCACATAGAAATGATAGTCAAAAGGATTGTCTACATGAGAACCATAGTCTGTAACAACAAAAATATATTGCCAATGTATTTAAGAATGTTAATTTAATGCTAATTTTCCATAAAAAAATGATAATTCAATGAAAACTTACAAGGAAATCATACCAGTATAAAAAATGGATACCTGAGTCAATACTGTTGTCTGAATGATAAAATATATGAGCTTGATATACTAGGAATGACAAAACATGACACCAATATAGCATGATTATAGGCTCAAAATGATGACAAAATTGGACATCAACACACCCCTAAACCATTGATATGCTAGGTCCCATTGAGAAAAAATAAAAGGAAATCAGGAAGAAGGTTGAGCTACGACAACAACTACCTTCAAATTCGAGGAGGAGGAAGTATATTTGGTTTTAGACCTCCTGGATTGAGATTGTAAGGTACCATATCTTGTTTAGAGAGTGTCATGAGAAGATGTAATGGCTTTATTAAGCTCCTCGACACTTTTCAACTGAAGACGCAATTCAACATTCTCTTGACAAAGCTTAGCAATTAAGCCAACATATATTTGGTTTTGATTTGTCAATCGTGTCACATATTTAATTAAATGATCCACTATTTGATGACATGGAGTAAATGGTTCCACAAGCTATTCGACATTCTTATGAGAGACCAACCCTTTTGAAAATATTTTAGGGTCAGTAGAGGTGGTTGGTTTTGCACGATCCTTGGATAGAGGGAGAGTAGGATAAAGTCCAGGAATGGAAACTTTAGGAAAACCAATTGAGGAAGCATACAATAGAGGGGTAGATGTATCAGGTGTAGGTTCGTTTGGCTGAGAATTAGGATTGTCTGGATTGCCTATCTGAATGATGGGATGAACACGATTCACCCCTCAATTCTTAGTGGGTATCTATGAGAAGAGTGGAGGATCAGTTGTCAAGTCTTTATGAACAAGCTCAAAAAAGGAAGAAGAGCAACTAAGATGCTTTGTTCCTGAGAGAGACTCGTCAAATTGCACATAGTTAGGTTCTCTCTTTACTCAGTCAGAGGTTATGCTAGGTTCACCATCACAAGTCTAAGACCGAAGGAATTTTCGAAAGGAAGAGGTTTTAACATGGGGCCTCTTGGCCATATGTGGATTCAAAACTGCAAACATAAAATTTTCCCAAGTTTCCCCTGTTTCCTTCAATTGATGGATAATTAATATTTTGATGAGGCCATGGTGATATAGGCTCCCAGAGGGATTGCCAATAATCTTTCTAACTTGATTTGACATTTTCTCGAGGCTTCGTAAGAAATAGAACAGGAAATTGATAGTTTGATTAAGGAAAAAATGCACTAACAACCGGAAATGGCAAGCTTTGAAAACTGTAAAATTACCCTCACAGGTAACAAGGCAGATGATAATGGTCAAGAGGTCCAAATACTCTGGTTTAACCCACTCTCAGTGGAATCCTCTGGTTCCTGCAACATGGTGGTAGTCTGGCTTGAAGGTGAAATCAAACGTTGACCGAGGAAGGAAAAGTTGTTTATGCCACCAAGCACCCTTCCGAGGAAGCTTCGTAGCCACTGCTATAGACTCTTCAGTTACTGGAAACACAAGTTAACCAACTCAACCCATATTGCCATCGAATCCCTTGGAAAATATCAACGAAATCTCATGATCGTGGCCCTAAAAGAGGTGAAAAAATAGACCCCAACCTTCCTAGAGGAACAGTTCACGACACACACGAAGCTCAGGATTTTGTAGCAAATCTTGGTAGTTTTTAGGTTCCTGATGAGTAGGCATACTGACAGATGCAAGTGAAACAAGGGATGCGATCAGAAGGAGGACGACGACTGGAGGAGAGCATGTGCAAATGGAATGAGAAGATGAAGATATAATCAGTACTAAATAGGGTCCTGATGGATGGCTAAATAACCAAAGGATCGAATCCGACACGCTTGAAAGATCAAATCATCATTTGAATTTAAATCATAGATAATAATAAGGGGAGATGCATTTGATGAAATTATAATAGTTATATCAACTCTTCAAACAATGTCCAAAGTTATAGACTTTGGAAAGGTCTAAGAGAGAAAATATTCGTCATCATGAAATCATAGAGTGAAGCTTCTTAAAAATCATGGTGGCCTTAGTTGGCTCAAAAATAAAATGATAACCCCCCTCTACATACAAATTACTTCAGATTGAAATAAGGAATGAAATTGTATGGACATGAGTGAATAATTATGCAAAAAATTTTGAAGACTAGGTTTATATGAAAATATCTGGATTTGCAAACTATTTGTGAAGTTGCTATAAACAGATAATGATAAGCATATAAAATATTGTAATTATTCCACAAGTGCAGAGATGATACTGATTATTTATGATATGGTTATCAATTAGATCTATCATCTCATAATCAAACTTGAAAATTGCATACCTTGCTATATTTAGCAGTGATGTTACAGGGTTATAGTTTCATTTAGATCTTCATTCGACACTTCATTCTTTCAGACATTCATTCAATACTTCTCTTAACAAGCATTTGAATTCTGGTAGAATATGCTTCTTGACTTTTGATTGTGCAAAATATTTCTAACCCGTGGATAAGATCCTTTTTAAGTCTGCATAAATGAAGCTATTGCTTCTGTGACTGCTCCAGAAATGAGAATAGTGTAAATGCAGCGAAGAAAATGGGTGAAGACATGGATGTTGTGAGCTATGCTTCAAACTATATATTGGATGAGTGGTCCATTAGCTGGGCATTTGAGCTTCTGAGTTAGTGGACACCTACTTCCTCTTGAAACAGTCTAGCTGATGACCTCTTCTACATATTCTCCTTTTTATTAATATGAACCAAAAAACCTTGATATTCTCATTTGTTAATTGTGTCTTTCTTGCAAAAAAAAAAATTACTTGATAATATCCTTTAGGACAAAGGCCTTGATTGATTCACAAGTGAACAGAAAATGAAAACAATTCTTAGCCAATTTGTTTCATAATAAGAAAACCTTATGTTTTTTATCATAAATTTTCAGATAAAGAACACAGTGACCCATATATTAATGATGATATTAAAATAACTAATTTTAACTCTCCTTACTATTGATATCCATAAAAACACAATCATATCTCCCTAATGCACAAGAATCACAGTTCCTAGAGAAATCCAACCAAATTTCACCTTAAGGCCCTGAAGATAGTTAACAATAGGCCCCACCTGGAAAGGTAAATATCTTTAATCACATGAAGATTGGACAACTGGCCTTAAGGAAGTCTTGAGGTCATTCTCCCATGGATAAATGGTGAAATTCATTTACTTAAGTTCGGCCATATATGCTTCTTTTCGATTAGACCCATAGCAATTATAACATGAAACATACTTACATATAGATTTACACAAAAATGTTTTCAACCAATTTGTCCTTTTCCATGTAGATTCTCCTCTGTTAATCAGGCATGTTCAGTACCCCATTGATTTTACTTGGTCATACCATAGGATAGTACCTGCTACTAGCGAGCCTATTCAGTACCTCGACTGGTTAGCCCCTTGAACCCTTTTTGCATCAGAGGCTCTTGTTCCAGATTTCCACTCCCTATTGATTTTCAACACTTTACTTCCTAGGAGTGAGTGGATGGGGGAGTAGCTATGAAAATCTATTACGGATTGGAATGGCATTTAGGTTTAAAGGACAACTAGTTTCCTCTTCTTTTTTTATAGCTCATAGTGTCAGATGTGCAAAAGATACTACTGAATCAATAATACATATGGCTGATTATATTAATATGTGGTGGATGGAGCCAAAAGATAATAACAAAAAGACACCTATCAAGCCAAGCTTTCCTCCCTCAAATGATCACAACAGTGTTTCTAAAAGGTAATATCTCAAAGTCCTCTCTTGTGATTATTCAGAAGGATTTCCCTAAGTACTAACTTGACAACTAAGTTAATATGTACTAATAATTTCTGGACATCAAACAAAAGACAGGGAAATTATATATCAATCTTATGTAAGGAATAAGAGTCACTGAATAATATCTAAAAAGTTCACAACACACAGAACCATGACAGACTAGTGCTAGAATGATAGGAATTTCTTTTCACAATTTTAGTTTCTAGCTACAATCATCGAATAACCAAGGAAGTAGTATTTCAAAATTTATAAGATACTTCCCTTTGTAGCAAATGAAGCTTGATAGGTTTAATTGTAATAATATTTCCTGTGGCAAGAAACATGAGTTAATAGTAAAGAATGGTTCTTATTATTAAAAACAAAAAAATAGAAATATATACATATATACAAATAGAAGTAACTCATAATGAAATAAAGAACTAGAAGAGGGAGAAGAAACTACCCCTTCTACCAACTCCATTGCCTCCTGTTGTGAATTATCCTGCAAACTTTTTTGTCTAGAGATTGGCTTATGATAAAGTCTTATCATATGCCCATTAACAACAAAAGAAATCTGTGCATCATCAATTGCCTTAATTTCTACAGACCCATTATCAAAAGTTGTAACCACCTCATATGGACCCATCCAACGAGTAGTTAATTTTCCTTTGAAATTCTTGTATCTTGAATTGAATAGTAAAGCATAATCCCCAGTTTTGAACTGCTTTTGTTTAATAAATTTATCATGCCATCTCTTTCATTTATTTTGTATGAACATTGTTCTTTGGAGCGCATGTCATGTCCCCACCCTTCTACCGGCGATAGGATGCGACTATATTGCTAACATTCCAGGCAATCTAGCCCCATGAACATAAAATAAAATGCATTGAACTTAAACATACACAGATGCATAAATGATTATCAAACAACGGAACCAATTTCATTCATTCACAACATTTAACATGTTCATATGGATTTATAAAACTAACACAGTTGCATGGATTTAAACACAAGAATACTTATCTTAGAAGAAGCTTGTCCTGCAACCAGCTATGTCACTGCAACGTTCCACCCAACCATAGGCCAGTGTGCTCATCGATCATTCAACAACAGTGCCACCCCCGAGCTAGGTATGATTCCACAAGGAATAAGGGGAAACCAACAGGCTCACACATAGACAGGGATACACAAAACTCATCCAAGCCAACACTGTTGGGTTTGTCAGGATAACAGGGAGCTGGAAAGGTTGGCTGCTAATCTAGTGAGTTCAATCCAAGAGCTATGGATACCTGCACCAGAACTATCCTGACTTCTAAGGCATCCACACACACCCAACACAAGGAAGCATCCCCTTCTCTTCTATGTAGTCCCTTGGGCCATGCCTTCCCTTCTAGTGCTATTCAGGGGGTACAGAGAAGAAAGTGAGCCCTCTACCTCTGCTTGTGAGGCTCCTACACTCATTAGGTTTATCAAGCAGGCTTAGACCCCATTTCCACTTCAAAAATGGTTCAACCAAAAAACCAGAGGCATACACAACAATTTCTAGATCCGGGATTGATGAAAATTCAACTTGGGAACCAAAAATGAATTTGCAGATAGGTAAAACAACCCCTCTAGCAGCAATTCGAATTCCAGATTCATTTATGTCCCTAACATGGCCAAAACAAACTCAATTGGCATCCAAAATTCATGTCTTTATTCCACGCATTAGTTGCGCAACTCTGAACACGAAATTCCCCAACCGTGGAGAGGTGAAAACAACACAAAAAAAACCAGGAGTGATCCCAACCACTGAACATTAACAAAAACACTTCCCATCCCTGGGCAACATTGAATCACAAAGTAGAGAACGTGAATGGTATGACAACCCAAAAACTTTCCCCCAAGCCAAAATTGCATTTCCCCAAAACTGATAGCTTCCCAAATTTGAATTTGGGTTGTCTTACCTTTCCCATCCCATGCAATAACCAACTCAACCAACTTCTGGCAATAATAAATGATTGGGTGAATAAGACAAGAAAGGTAGTTGATAGTTTTGATGGGTTCTCCCTTTGACATTTGTCTTTTCCCCATGGGCCCCAAACGTATAAATATCCCCCCCCCCCTTATCCTTATGAAATCATGCCCCCATCTCATTGTTTGTTGCATTGACATAGTTGGTTGTGGTTTTTTTTAATTAAATTGTATATTTACATGATGTCCAAAATTATAATGTGTCGGCTAGCACAAAATACCATCGGCACCGATTTAATCATCGAAACATAAAAACGATTATCCATGGTGGTCCTTTTTACCTTTATCTCCACACTACAATTAATTACAACATATACATCATATGCATTTAATGTAAACGAGGTCAAAACTGGGGTGTTACAATGCATCTTTCCTAATCTCAGCTAACTCATTAATTTGTAAAATGCATTGTTTCTGTGCCTCTTCCAAACCTATGCCTAATTGTACATCCATACGAAACGTATTTACTTGGAATTAGATAGGTGAAAAAATTGTTTCCCATATACCAGCTCATAGGGTGTATGTCCAGCAGTGTTTTTCAATGTTATTCAATAGGCCCACAGGGCATCTAGGAGTCTATCTGTCTAGTCCTTATGATGTAGCTAATGGTTTTGGTTAATATAGCTTCCAATACTTTGTTGGTCGATTCTACCTGGTAATTAGCCTATTGATGGTATGGTGAGGACTTACAATGTCAGATGCCATATTTTTTAGTAAGTTCTTTCATTAATTTGGAGGTGAATTGAGAACCCTAGTCAATGGAAATTTCCCTAGGCACACCAAACAAAGTAAATATCTCTTCATATATAAATTCTACCATGGATTTTTCTGTGGCTCAAAACAAAGCTTTAGCTTCTACCCATTTGTTGACATAGTCCGTGCAAAATAAGATATACTAATTTTTGTGGGACATGTGAGAGATTGGCCCTACAAAATCAAGAGCCCATTTCTCAAAAGGTTCAATAATGATTTGAGGTTGTAAGGGAATCTAGTCAGCTGACATAGGTCTAACCATTCTTTGGAAACTGTCACATCTTCTAACATACTTAGCAGCATCCTTAAAAATGCTTGGCCAGTATATCCAGAATGCAACACTTTGTATGTTTTTCGCTTGTTAGAAAAGTGCCTTCCACATGGACCAGCAAGGCATGCGTGGAGGATTTCTACCATCTCATCCTCCCATACACATTGTCTGATAATAAGATCTAGGATAGTACGAAAAAAGGTCATTATCAACCCAAGAGTAGTTAGAACTCTGGACTATAAATCAAAGTTTCTCGTGTGGGTAAAAGTGTTTTGGTAACACCCCAGTTTCTAAATAATTAGAAATATCTACAAACCAAGGAATTTGAATAGACACAATAAATAGATTTTCGTGGGGAAAATCATCATCAATGGGTTTAGCACCGTCATCATGTTGAATACGAGAGACGAAATCCGCTACCAAATTCTCTCGACCAAGTCGATCAACGATGATGATGTTGAACTCTTGTAATAGAATAAGCCATTGGGTTACCCTACCCTTGGTAATTGGTTTGTTCATTAAGAATATAATGGCAGAGTGGTCCGTATGCACAAAAAATTCATATCCTGTAATGTAATTGCAAAATTTATTGATAGCATAGACTACTGCCAAAAAATATTTTTCAGTAACAGTGTAATTCAGTTCGGAAGGAGTCAAATTATTACAAACAAAGTACATGACATAAGATGCTTGGTCTTCCTTTTGACCTAGTACCCCCCGCTATGGCCATGTCAGAAGCATCAGTGGATATATGGAAGGGAAGGGACCAATCAGGAACCCTAAGGATTGGTGCCACTGATAGTCTTTCTTTTAAAGTCTCAAAATCATGTTAACAAGGTTCAGTCCATTGGAATTTTGCATCTTTCATCAACAACTTAAACATAGGTGCGGCTATTTTAGAAGGGACACGGTGTCCTAAAATTATACCCTCTGTTAGTAACATTTTAAATTTTTCATGACTAAGGGATAAATTTGTTTCTTGACATCGGACAAGAACCTTTTCAAGGTTATCAAGGGCCTCTTGAAAGGTATTACCATAAGCTGTAAAATCATCCATGTACACTTATATGTAGTCATGTTTAAGATCAGCAAAAATTCCTAAGACTGCACCTTGAAAAGTGGTAGGTGCAATACATAGGCCAAAGGGAAAAAACCTATAGGAATATGTCCCCTAGGGGCAAGTAAAAGTAGTCTTATCCAAATCCTCAAGTGCTATCAATATCTAATTGTACCCACTATACCTGTCGAGAAAAGAAAAGAATTGTTTATCAGACAAGGTATCTAGCACTTGGTCAATAAAGGGAAAGGGAAAATAGTCTTTAAGAATGGCCTTATTTAGTACCTAGAAGTTGACGCAAATACGGCATTTCCCGATGACTTTATTTGGGACTACCACTAGAGGAGATACCCATTTACTATCTAATATTAGGTAGATAAAACCAATATTGATATTTTTTTGTAACTCTTCTTTAATTATGTCCTTCAAAGTGGGAATCATCCTCCTATGAGGCTGCCTTACAGGTGGTATATTCACATCTATGTAAATATGGTGAATACAAGTTTCACAGTTTATACCCTTCATATCAGTGTATTTGCATGCAAATGCTCCAGCATGACTCTTGAGAACATTGAGCAATTGCTCTTGTTGGTTTTAACTTAAACCTGCATTTATATGTAAAATCTTTCCAGAATAACCTCACAAGGCATATGTAGTATAGGATCATGTATGTTCTTCAATTGCAAAGATGTATGACGTAGCTATAAATACTAAGAGGTCCAAATTTTCTTGGAAATCATCCCCAAAAATTTGATCGAGTTGGTTGAAAGACTGAGGAAAATCTATGCACGTTGTCAAAAAAACAAATTGGTTTAACACACTTTCAGTAGTCTAATCCTGAAGTTCCTAGGAGTAATCATTATGAAGTGAAATTTCTTCATAGTTTTCATCCCCAAAGGGACAATATAAACACCATAAGTTTTCAGCCACTAGTTGTGCTAGAGGATATAAAGCGATTTTTTGTGTGGACAACCCATTAGAAATGGTCACTTCTCCATCCCTACATCCTATAAAGGTGTAAGCAGCAGCTAGCCATGGTCTACCAAAGATAATAGGGTGTCTCTTAGAAGGATCCTTTGATTATACAACCATAAAATCAATGGGGTATTCCCATGAAGCTACTGATAAAATAATGTCATCCAGAACTCTAGATGGTTGTATACTGGTGCAATGTTCTAGTTCTAGGATTGTGGAGGTAGGTTAGAGAAATTATCCCAACTGTAAATTTTCTAAAACTGCGGTAGTCATCTTATTAATAGAAGATCCTAGGTCGATAAGCCTATTTCCTATGGAAATTTTATTTACAATAGCAGTTACTATGGGACTTCCTGGATTTGTATATTTTTCAATTCTAGATTGGTTTGTCATACACTCAGATATCTCTCCTATAACATGAATTGTGGGGGGGTCTTTTTGTTTCTTTCTTGGAATTTTAATACAGAGTTCCTTTATTACTTTTCAGTAAATTGGCATATCCTTAATATCCTGTAAGAGAGGAATTTTAACACAGATATTTTTTAATTCATTTAGAATACCATACTCAGGATGAGTTGTAGGTTTTTCTATGGCTAGTCGTTATGGAAATGGAGGGATTTTTCATTCCTCAGTTGGTTCTTACTTAGGATGGGTATGCAATGGAATTTTTTAGATGTCCACATCCTTTAAAATAATGTCATTCATGACTTCATTGGGGTCTTCTTCTTCTTCATCCTCCTAACGAGTGATGACTAATGACTTGGGTTTGTCATTCACAACTCTTCCAGATCATAGTTGGATTTCATGCACAAGTGTAGTCGAAATAACATAAGATGGAAGAGTTTGCAAATAAATGTTGTTGAGAGCTTGAGTTTTCTTATTTTTTGGGTTAGGTACCATTTTCGTGGGTAACAGTTTGGGTTATGGGGGATTTGCATTTTGGAAATGATGAGGTTGTTGTGTAATAAGAGGAACTGGAGGCACAAACCCAGACAAAAGTTGATGGATATTAGGTGGGTTCTAAGTGTAAGGATGATTAGGTGCAGGAAAAGGTGTTGACTGAGTATATTCTTATCCCCTCCACCCTTGTGGCCAATATTGATGCTGAGCAAAATGAGGAGGAAGATACTTGGGTGGCCAGTTTTTCCAACTTGAAGTGTTCCATTATTGAGGCTATTGGTAGGGAGGATAATAGCGTGGGGGTTGTAGGGATGAATTCTAATATGTTGGTTGGTCACTAGGTTTTCAAGGTCTTCTGGATGTTTCACCAACATCCCCACTCTTATATATGTCTTGTAAACCAGGTAATGGTGGACAATTTTATGTGGTATGATCCTCCGTGCAAATGTGACATACTGAGATATTATTCACTGGGCATTCCCATTGAGGATGGTTAGTCCTGCATCTTGAAAATAAAATGCTCATTGATGCATGCTCCTCCTCTTTCCTTTTCTTAGCTTGTAAGGAATCTAGTTGAGAACCCATTTCTCCTAAAATATTAGTTTTGAATTTTTCCAATAGGTTTCCTAACTCTATCCTCGTGACTCGGTGAGAACTAGAAGTATTTCCTTTTAGATTTATATTATAGGGTTCCTGAATATTTCTCCCAACGTTTCCCCTACTTCTAGAATAATTTATACACATCTCACAGATTTGTGCAAAATGTTTGTGAGAGATATCACCAGATGCCATGAGATTAAGGGTTTCTACCAGTTCTTCTGAAGTGCCTTTAATGAATAGTGTATGTGTTGCATCCTCTCGAAGGTCATTATATTTAGACTTGTGTAACACATAATTAAACCTTTCGAGATAATCCTCTAATCTCTTGTATTCAAGCTATTGTATCTTGAAAATGTCATTTCGAGAGTCTTTACGTTTACTATACTCAATATATTTCCACAGGAATGTGGTTTTCATATCTTCCCAAGTTCTGATACTATACTCTCTTAATCCCATGAACCATCTTAAAGAAGAATATTTTAGTGTAGCAAGGAAAAGTTTATGTTTTTGAGCATCTTGTAGATAGTTATAGCTTCTACAAAGAATGTCAAACTTGAGCAGAAATGTGTCCAAGTCTTCATTACTCTTCCCATAGAAAGTATGTAGTGAAGAAGGAGGGATTTTTTTCATATTTGCATCCTATGCAGTGTCTAGGATAGGGAATCCAAAGGTAACTTCAATTCAATTTTCTTCCTCTTCTTCTTCCTCATCATGTCTAACATCATCATGATATTCATTTTCTCCCTGTATTTCCTTGTAGATTCGATTTTTGAAGAGAGTTTACCTAGGAGGCTCCTTTCTTGGTGATAATGAGGAATCCCAACGTTCCTTTTCAGGGGAGATATTCCTCCGATGAGAGAAGTTGTCAGACGTGTGTGTATTAGGTTATATACGGAGGGTAGATTCTATTGTGGATGTCTCAGTATGTGAGACAATTGTATTGGTTGAGCTGCCAAAGAGAGAATTTACCTATGCAAGATCAATAAGATTAACGAAGTTAGGGTCCCCTACTAGTGAAAATGTTGTATCATTAGGTTTTGGGACTAGTGGAGGGTTAATGGTTTCCAGTGGATGACACTTTTGAACTTCTTCAGAAATGGGGTCTTTAGGACCTCCTTCTAGGGTTTCTCTACCTTCTATGGCTCCTCCTAAGATATTTCCAGAAAGATTTTCTTTAGGTCTCCAAGTAGAACTACTTCCTACGTGTATCTTCCAATACCTTTCAGCTGAGTTAGTGGTCAAGGTGGCTTGTCCCCCATAAAGGATAGTATGAATTTTGATAGAGTGTTGAGAACTAGTTCTAACTTATCTACCTTTCAAATATCTAGCTCTATTCATGAAAAAATAAACTAAACGAAAACCTACACTACTATTATTGTTGGGTTTGGGGGCACCTGTTATAACATATGTGCAAGTTCTTACCTATCATCTTACCACTCCCCCACCATCATCCTATTAATAAACTTCACAGGGAAACTCTACCTATTCTACCTTACAGAACAACTCCCTGACAACGACACCAAAATGTTGGGTGTTTTATTGTCTTAATGAATTCACCAAATATTTAATTTATTGACCAGAGTTTGTAAACTTGCAGTTGACACAAAATATATGTTGAGGTAGAAGAGTACCTAAGATATCAGCTCGTCCTACCGTAGAAATGTTTAATAAGGAAAAGATCGAGAGATATTTCAAAATGAAAAACCGAGTCAAACTTTAGAAATACAACTACTAAGTTAATTAGAGATGACCAAACCAATAGATAATAATAGTATCAAACTATACTACTCTAATCTATGAACGATAATTGAAAAGATAAAAAAAATACTATGCTAAGAAACAAGACTTGATCAAAAGTAAAATACTCTTATGAAAATGAAACCTACTCATCAATTATTCAGATTCTAATATACGAATTATAAAGAACAAGTTCAGAAACCTATCAATTAAATGATTCAGCTTAGAACTAACTATATGAAGACAAGAAACTAATTATCTAAAGCAAGGTTACAACCACTTAATAAGCCTAAGGAATTTAATAGTTAAACTATTCATGGATTTAACAAATACTCAAAACTAGGATAAACTATCTAATTCCATTATCCTTGAGTATTTTGAGGATATGTATCAAGTGTGACAGGAACTGAAGGAAATGTATCGAAATAATTTTCAAAGGAGACAAGGAAATTGAATGGAAGTAAATCTAATTTAACCTCTACAAAGAGATGTAAGCTAAAAAGTATCCAATTTCAAGTGACTATAAAAATTGTAATCTTTTCTTTATTCATAAGCAAATGATACAGAAAATCTAACTACAATACTTAAAATGAGATACTGATTAGAAAAAGTGCAAATCCTAAGTTATTCAATTTCGAATGACTTCTTGGAAGTAAAACATGACATGTCTATCTGAATCATGCAAATGCCCATCGATCATCAAATGACATATATTAATACTTCAAGCTAATTTATAAAATATTGACTACAAGAAAGGAAAACTAAACTAAATATAAGACAAGACTCGAATCAATATCAACTTGTAATCAAATCCTACAACAGAAAAACAAGATGTTTTTGCACTACCTCTATTACAAATTAGACTATCTTCTAAGACAATTATGAAAGTGTAATGAAGCTTATCTAAAACTTGAGAAACAAACCCAGATTAAATGGAGTTATAAAAACCATTAAATATGGAAACTAATGCATCTACATTAAACACACATGAACTTGGATTGAGACTAGTTCCTAGTCTATTCTTTTGACAAAAATGAAAGAAATTGAAACAAAGAAATTAAACCAAATCAAAACACCATGTAAAATGGAACTAAAGGACTGACTAGAAACTTGGATGCAAACTAGAAGTGAAATACCAGACTGATTCTAAAATAAAACAAGATGAGATTTGACAAAGTCTATGATAACCTTGTAAACTATCCCACATTTACCACTCCTTGCAAAGAACATTTACTCACCTGGAATAAAAACCTAGTTATATTTCCTGAAACAAAGTTATATGAAATATTATTTAAAAATCCCCAGAGGAATTCTCAGAGCTATTCTACTTCTACTTGTCTAATTTAGAACCTGAGATATTATGGAGAATCAAAGCAAACTTTAAATCTTTAACTTGTCACTAAACTTATCTACCAAGTACCAAAAACTATTCAGGACTAAAAGCTTATAGACAAAATTTTGCAAGAATGAAATGACTTGAAACAAATTTAAAAGAAGATTCTATATTTGATGCAAACCCAAGACAACATTGCTTTGTTAATTATCAATCACTATTCCATTTTAATTGAACTTCTAATGAAAAACAAAGATCTATTCTATTTCCAACTAAGCACGATTTTATTGTTTGATGAAAGCAAACGAAAGTAGATTATAAACTACTATATTATGGATTGAATGACAACATTACTGAGATGTAAATCGAAATATATATTTTATTTCACAGTGACTACATGGGATGCGAAAGGGTCTAACAACAGCTGCAAACTAGATGTATGTTAGTATGAGTTCAACATGAAATTCTCATAATATATTTAAATCCTAGCTAAATACAGAATGAGGATGAATTCAAACCGTAGCTAAATGCAAATAAAATGCAAAATTTAATACTGATCGTCTGAATCCTAGTGAATACGATGCACAATATTGACATATGTACATGGTTACATTCATAGAACGATTGAGAAATTTCTTACAAGAAAACAATTTGCACAACAAAGTTACTTAGCTGTACGATAGCAAGAAATCGAAATATATACACATGTAATGCCTTTTTCATTGAGGGGCCCTCTCAGAACACAGTGGATGATCCTACGAATTTTAGTAACCAACCATCAAATGGAAAACACAACCACATTATCGAGCAAGAGTTTTTATCTCAACTGAAAACGCAAATTACAGAGTATATGCTAGCAGGATGTTTTCAAAGCTGATTACGACTTTATATAGTTTTTACAATGGAGAGAGAGGGTCGGCCCTTTAAGTGGTCTACCTCTCTAATCATATAATGTATTAAAGACTGAAAACAACTCCATTTATGAATTGAACTAAACAAGTCGTTTTTTCCCAAACCATGCATAGTGGTTTCCTAAACATTAGACAATGGATGTGTTGGAGGTTTGGGCCGATTATAACGCAAATCTTCTCAAGTAGGTTCTCACGAACCATAAAGGCTAGGTGGGATATAAAACCCATGTCTTCATTTGCGTCATCAATGCTCCCAAATATGCTAACAAATGATTTCTTGGGTGTGAACAAACTTACTCCCCTTGAGCTTACACCACCCTTGAGCTAGAAATGAACTAGACCGAAGGGTGAGGGAGAATGGTGTGGTGACAGTGATCATTTCCTTGAGTTCTGTTAGTTTGTGGGTGATTTAAGGATTTGAGAAGAATAATGCAAATTTTTGCAGCAATAAGCTTCACATAATGACACTTATATTCTTTGCCTCAATAATCAATTCTCGTACTTGAGACATTGCATATGAAAACATTTTAATATGTTTCAAGGGTATAGAAACACCACGAAGGGAATATGCCAAAAATACAGTAGTATAAAGATAAGAAAGGGGGAGGCATCTTTCCATATGAGGGACTATCATAAAAGATAATTGATTGACATTAAAGGATGAGGGTCGAGGAACCAACAATGCTGGTGACGACAATGAAACATCCTAACCTTGTAGCAAGTTAGCAAAGTCAGGGATTGGAGAATAGTCCTACAACAAAAAGGAGGAATCCTGATTGATTCCTAAGAAGAGAGGAGACAATCTAGGAAAATAATTGATCCAAAAAAAGGAAATTGGGTTAGTATATGATCTTGACATGTTATTTTTTTCATCCTCTACATCATACAGAGAGCCATTTTTAAGTTTTGTATTAGAAAAATGTAATATAGAAAAAATATAATCTTTAAGAAAAATTGGATATTTTAGCAAGACCTACTATCCCTTTAACCTAGTCCCCTCAACACATTAGGGATATTTCAAATCCAATTAATTTTCAAGGGATTATGATGGGGACTACTAAAAAATTAGGGAATTTACAAAATATAGGACCTTACTTCTTCTCATGAAATCAAATCCCATTTTATTATTTCCTAGGAGATCACATCCCATTTGACTTCAACGTGGATTATTGAGATGAAAATAATCAACTTGCCAACTGATAGACAAAGAAGCTTGATTTGCAATGAATTTTCATTCTTGAAAACTCATTGCAATCTCAACAAAGGTAATTTAATGTCCATTTATCTCTACAATTGTTCTTTTGTTCTATTTGTTCATGACCCTACAAATACTATAGATGCAAAGTCAATCAATGTTTCCATAGTCACATCCTTTATACATCTTTCTCCATCCATACATTCTATTCTTGGTAGTATGCATGAAATTCATCCAATGGGGTGGGAGGTCTTTGGATTAAATACATTGGGTCATGGATCAAATATTAAGTCTCATGAGTGCTTATTTAAAATGGAATTTGATGATTAGACATTTAGAAACAAGAGACCAATTTAAATACTAAGTGTGAGTTTACTATGCAGATTCTAATATAAATTCTATCTAGGATGTTCAAGTTATATTTGTTTTCTATTGTTCTCTCTTATGTAAGTTCTTCATGTTCAATTTTATTGCAAATGTTTATTTTGTATGGATTAGTGGTAGCAATATCCTTGTCAGATAATGTTTAAAGTAGAAATCTCTAGATAGTAGTGTAATATGATTATGCAAACATGAAGTTCTTCATGTTTTCTTTATCCTTTTTTTGTGAATGTTTCTTTTTTTCATGGCATAGTGATAGGAAAATGGTTCCAACTATTATTATCCCTAGATGGTGGTATATGGTTGTGAGGACCCATAAGCATGTAATTACAGCTAAATAATCTTGAGTGAGATACATTTATTCATATTGTGGCTCATTGGGTCGTGCATTCCAAGGGATTTATTCAAGAGGTGAAACCTCCAATAAAAAATTTAGTCTAACAAGTTGATTTCTTTCAAACATTGTCAAATCTCTCTTGTAGATTGGTTATAATCTTCCTTAATGTTTTCCAAAATACTCTTATGTTGTTCATCTGGAGCCTCCATTTTTATGGCATTAGATCTAGTGTTTATATTATTTGGGGTCTTGGTAGTTGGTCTACAATGAGGAGAATCATCTATCAAGGGGCGGTTGGGGGGAAGTAAGGTTTATAGGGTCCAGAAGATGAGGGAATGTCATGTGCTATATATCTCTGATACATGTGTGAGCTATAACAATAGTACTTAGCCCAATATTTGATAGAACTAACAAAGGATGCTTGACCATCCCCTCGACTATACTAATAAACTAGATAGGTACTAAAGGGTGATATTCTTAATCTCGTTATTCTTAGTGCACTATAATAAAATGATGTTTGATCAATTCATCTAAGAAGGGTTTCAGGTACACCTAGGGACCTTTTGATATGCCTCGGGGTATCTAAAAGTGAAAATTCATAGATATTTATTGTCTAATATAGTACTACTCAAAGAGGTACTAACATAGGTTATTATGTGTCAAACAATGTGACTCGGTACCACCACTTGTATTTTTTGTGTATATGACCCCTCAACTGTAGGTTTAACCACTAAACATAAAATATTTATGTCATTTAAATATGTTGAAACACATATTTAAAGAAACTAAAGAATTCAGGTTGTTAACTGCAAAAATATATCGACCGTTATTGCAAAAAAAACATACTTTGCAAGGTTTAAGGCCACCCAGATGTGGGCATCTACCACGTTAACAATGACACACAGGAGGCTGATAGGGCCATCCCTTCTCCCACGTGATGTCACTTTTCTTACATCACATGGATATGGGCCTTTATTTCAACCTGGGATGTGGCCAGCCCCAGCTACGTCGATGGGACTCGGCCATCAACTCGACACAAGGTTACATTAACTCACTGACCTCCTACATGGGATCACGTGCCCGCCATTATATTCCTTTGCTTCTCCTCCTACCAGATCACTTGCTCCTGCTACTCCAACATCTTTGTCCTCTGAGGCTCCCAACCTTCACCACCCTCTACAATTGTGCTCTCAGCTCTGGTTTTTTAGTTTCCTTTGCCATTTTTCCATGTCCAAGAGGTAATGCGGCATCCCACGTTGAGGCAGTTAGGGTAGAGGTTCTTAGGTGCAATGCCAATTTTCTCTCAACACAGGTCAGTGGGGAAGGTTTTGACCTAGAAATTCCTAAAGAGGTTCAGTTGATGGTAAATGAATGGGAGGACAAATTATCTCGAGTTGTTAATGTTGTTGGACTAACCCTAGAACAGAGGAGAAACTATTTGGTCTTTAAGAATATGCTCATCCACCTCATCCTCCTTTTTCACTCCCAACCTTTGGCTCCTATTCCTTTTGTGCCTCCTTCTCCTCTCTCACCGTTGGCTTCTCTAGCTACTCCACCCCCACCTCTTGCTCCTATTTTCTCATGGGGGCGTCACCTAGGGACCAATATGATATCACGTCCGTTCATATTGGCGGGGTTAAAATTAAAAAATTAAAAGTCAATATATTGGGGGTATATTAGGGGTAAAAAGGGTTTTTTTTTTTACTATTTAAATATCCAATATGCTGGGGGTTATTTTATTCCACATCCTTTCCTGCACCGTTCACCAGTGCTCCAAGCCTACGAGCACCCTTGTGGTATGCATGCACCCTGCGAGACTAACATATGAATAGCTTCAAATAACGGGTTATCAAATACTTTTCAACATATGAATACCTTCAGGTTTCAGAACAAGTTGTGGACTCCAGATATATCTAATCGAAAGGTCTGTAATAGATCCTTGGGCGCCCCTTTAGATATGTTACTGGACGTAGCTTCAGTTTCTTCTTCCGAAAATCATTGATTATACCTCGAATGACCATGTATTGTTTGAAGAATACCCTTTGTAGACTATTCTTTTTTGAACAACTGAGGGTTCTTTGCATGCACCCTGCGAGACCAAGCCTGCGAGCACCCTTGTGGTCTGCGTGCACCTTGCGAGACCAAGACCATGCATTGTTTGAAGAATACCCTTTGTAGAATATTCTTTTTTGAACAACTGATTCTATATTTAAGGTATGTTCAACTGTTCCAGTTTGGTATGGTTTTGGGGGGTATATTTATAAAGACAAGGTTTGATACAGATTATATCCCCAAACACCGTGGAAATGATTATAGGTCATACCCGGTGATTATGGTTTCATTGCTCAGTTGAATGAAGGGTGCCATCTTAAGAAACACCCCACTAAATTTTGAGTGGACAAGGTACAGTAGGACTTTGACCCCAGTAAATTCAACTTCACCAAAGTAGGCCAAGAAGAGGTGCTCTTCTGTTTTGAAGAAACTGAGGAAGACAAAGTTGATTACTTGGAAAAGGCCTCCGTCTTGGACAGTCCAAACGTGGTTGCTATCAATGTAAGTGAAATTAACGATGATGGTAGTACCTTTTATGCAGGGTTTGAGGTATTTTGAATGTTAAAAGATTATGTTAATCGATCATCTTTATTCTCATGCAGATGAGTCTAATTGAATATAGGCATGTGCTCCTCGTGCCAAGAGTGTTGGACTGCTTACCCCAATGAATTGAACATGATAGCTTATTGTTATCTTTGCATTTGGCTGCTGAGGTTGACAACCCATCTTTTCATCTAGGCTACAATAGCCTGGGAGCTTTTGCAACTATAAATCGTCTGCATTTCCAGGTGAGACTATTGTTAATACATTGTGTTAGTTGCAAAATTTGACTTTTCTATGAAACACTCTTTATCATTTATGCGCCTTTTGATTCAGTTTTTCTTTCAATAACTCTTTCTGGATTGTAGAGATAATATTGCGATGATGATATCTACAAATTTTGAAATTTTACATAATGAATCAAACATTGTGGCAGGCCTATTACTTGGCCCTTCCTTTCCCTATAGAAAAAGCACCCACAAAAAGAGTACCATGTGAAAGGTAGGGTCAAGATCTTTGAACTATGTAACTATCCAAATCCTCTAAATTTCTCTGAATTTCTCAAATCCTCTTATTGTGAGGGACTTTGACCCAAATTCATGTACATGGGAATATGGCATGAATATATTTGACTTGCAAGAATGGAAAAAGTAGGACATGACAAGGATCTATCATAAATGGGAAAACCTGGTAATTATACATTAACATTTTGCTTTTGGTTTCTTGGTGCTTTATTTGTGGTTTCTGCAATGAAGTGACATTAGCATTTGGTTTTGTCTAAAAATTACTATTGTGTGATGCTTTTTATCTTAGAACAAGGACAAAAAGTTGTGGAAACTGGGTAGCCTACCACTTGGGTTGATCACCTTTTACAACCTTAATTATGCACTAGATAATTCTTGGCATGGTCTAGGCCTTGGTTATAATCCTAGTGTTAAGTGGACAGATATTGCAAGGGCAGCACTGAGTATCATATTTTGGTAGTTAGAGTGAGTCTTGTCCACACTATGTGATTAGCAAAACTTTGAGTTCCTGTAGTTATGTCTCTTTGATTTCAGTAGTACCAAATCTTGTTTCCTGCAGTCATTTCATTCTCTTCCAGTAATGAATCAATATTCTAATGTTGAAATTATTTAGGCAATCATTGCTTCTTGACAATAATACCTAAATATTCCAGTTATTGAACTCCTTGTTTCCATATAGAATATAGTTGATTGCAAGGTCTAATATTGTCACAGTTGATAGTAAAAACCAAATTTTGATAGTGGTCATATTATCTTCATTAGCACTGCTAATCTTGTACACTTCCTTTTCAACATCCTAATGCAAATGCATTAGGATGACTTGCATTTTGTGAAGGAAAACAAAACAAAGAAGTAAAGAAACTTTTCATATGGAATCTGTATAATAGTATTTAATGTAGTATATCTATTCTTTTAAAATGATGAGCACAGAAGTGCAATAATTCTACTCAGTTCCATGATTATGTGGAACAAGTACACTTTACTGGTAGGTCATGGGGATATCTTACTTTTTTTTTGCACAATGTTGAACCTCAGTAACTAGTTTGTTTGATAAGGAGATTAGTCCTGAATATCTTACTTTAGTCCTGAATTTTGCAATTTTTGGATCATAGTGGTTAGTGTCAGAGCAGCACTTTTCCTGTTTCAACTACATGTTGGCAGAAATGAAGTTGTTTATTACTCCACTTCTTTGTTTCGTAGTGCTGGTATTAATTCTAATGTTGCGGCAAGTGCTTTTATGGGGGCTTTAAATGTCATTGGTTAGTTTAGACTTCTAAATCTTGGTTCTCTTTAATTTAGAATTTTATGTTAATTTTCTAAATATTGTGGAAAGAAAGATAGAGCAGCAGCTTATTAGATTAATGAATGGTTCAGTGGGAGTAAAAAAACAAAATAAAAATACATAAATAACAATGTCTAGTAAAGATGGAAATAAATTTGCTTATTAGATTATACTCTGACCATTGCAGGTACAGCCATGGCCTCTTTTTTAATGGACAATCAAGGAAGAAAGAGCTTGCTTATAACCAGTTTTACGAGAATGGTAATATAGCCTTTGTATCATTTTGCATGAATCACTATATAACGCTTCTCTTTCATGATTTTGAAATATGGTTCCTTTTATCTATTCAAATTTCAGGTCATACCTTCTGTTGCTATGTAGACAAAAGTAAAGTAATTAAATAATGTAAATATTATCTAGGATCTTTTGTACTTCCCCAAAGGCTATAAGCCCCACTTTGAAATTTGATTCTCATAATAATTAGCCATTGCCCGGACAATGTTCTTAAATGTGTCTAGACTCTAAACAAGTATTAGCTATAGCTTCTTGTCAGTTCATTGAAGAGTGGATTCAACAAATAAAAAACACATGTCCTCAACACCTCCCTTATGCTTGTAAATGTTATTGGTATACTTCCTGATGGTTCCTTCGTTGTGACCTCTTAAACTATCCCTCCTTGGCTTTCTTTCACAACTTTATTCCTTTTCCTTTATGCTTGTGTAAAATTGCTAGCAATAAATGCTTTCAAATGTTCCAGACAAAACTGGTATATTTGTTGCTCTCTAGTATTGATGGTCCTTCACCCTGAATCTCTTCTAATGCAACTATCCATTGCAGTGCACAATTAATGGTAGTATCTATGAAGCCCATCTGTCATCTATCCCAACTCAATCAACTGATGCTCATCCTCATCTGCTTAGTTGCTCAAGGATTACCATCAATAGGTATGAAAACTTTCAAGTCAATCACCAATATCTGCACAAGTGTGCAAAGATATGGCAGTCATCAAGGGTATATTGAGTGTGCTTCTGGTATCAAGCCAAAAGTTTTAGTCACTATAAGTCTTCTCAAACACAACAACTTCACTTGTATCATGCCCATATCAATGTGTAAACATCTCATGCCTTTATCACCACTGTAGTCACTGCCAATTCAACAAATTATGTTTGTCAATTGTTCTGCTCCTCATTGATCATGTCAAGTCACCGTCATATCACTTTCAAGTTGTTACTAACATAAACCAATGTTTGTCAACCTGTCACTCTGCTTGTCATATCAATCTAATCTACTATCTCTGTCATATCATTCTACACCAAGGTCTACAGTCATCATAGGTCTGCTAAATGCTTCAAGATTATCAAAGGTATTCTCAATTCAATGGCATTCATCATAGTATGCATCATGTATGCATTATCATCATCACAGCATGCATCATATATGCATCATCATCATAGTATGCATCAATGTCATCATTGCATCATCATCAAGATTTAAGCTTGTTCCCAAAGAGGTATTTTGAAGATACCTTATTTTGAGATGGTTTAATAAGGTTGTAACTTTAGGATGTCTCTGAGATTGATCTTTGATCTTAAATCCTAAAGTTAACAGAGAATGCAATAGTAGATATCAGAATTCCACACAGTTCCTTTGACCTTGCCTAAATTAGATTTTCATCTTCAACTCTTGCTGCAAATACATTTGGATTCCTTCATGAGGTTTAGTCTTTACCATTGTGGTAAATTGTGATCATTGACAACCTTTTCTTTGCTGCTAGAAACAAGAATAACACATGTGAGAAGCCCAAAATTCAGTGCTATGGCTTGATTGTGGCTGCCTCAGTTAGAAAACAAAGATAATTCAAAGGTGCTTTGGATGCCTTCATGTATGCCCAGAAATAGTGTCCATATGTCTTCATGTATGGCATCAAATAGTGTCCATACATGTCTTAATGTGTGCTCATAAATCATGAGACCATCAGATCAAATGTTGTTGTGAGTTTCTCTTTTGATACTGTACCTACTGTACTCCTTCTAATCCTCCTTAGCTCGCTACCTCAGTGACTGTTCAAAACTCAGAGGTACATCCTTCACTCCTTGGCTACCTCAGTGGAATTTAACACTTCATGCTTGAGTTGTCATCAAAGTTCAGGAATGTTCTTGTATGATTTGAAGGACCCAAACAAGTCCAAAACCAGACTTTTTGTATGTGCTGAGAAGAAGATCAAATTCAGACTGTGTATGATGACCTCAAATTTAGAGTTTTCAACCCCAAAACAAGTCCAATATAGGAATGCCATATAGCAGCAAGAGAGAAAAATTTTATAACAAAATCGGGATTGGCGTATTGGCTTGGACTGCTCCCACCTGAATTTATTCAGTCCAATAACACCAATGATCTCATGTATACCTCTTAGTTGGAGCTCTTTCATAGAATCAGAGACACTTCCTAGGCCGGCCTTGTCTTTAATCTTACACTAACCCTCCTGAACTGCAATATTCTATCTGCATTCTGTCTTACTTTTAATGCCATATTGTTGTGTTTTCTTTTTTTACATTCTGCTAGCCTTTCTCTATACTACCCCTCTTTCAAAGTTTCGACTGATTTTAGCTCTTAGCTACAGGATAGTCAGAAAGTTTATGGTAGAAATTTTTGTTCATGTTGATAAATATAGAAGACACAAATGTTTATTTCCTGCGTGAGATGGGTTTCATTTTGTTGTTTAATAATGTGATGTCCTCTGTTTAAAATCTAGGCTTTGGTATATATGAGCCAATACTGCTACCTTGCATCTATATTGATTTAGTTGTGATATGAAATTTCTTTATGAGCACTTCCTCCTTTATCATATTTATTGTGAAAATTACTTTGATATATAATAATCATTTACAGATACAAGGTTTGAAGCTCCCACTATTTGAAAGAAATAAAATGAGTTGTCTCACAGTGGTTAGGACTATTGAAAAAATTATTTGTCTTTAAAACCCCTCCCAAAGGTCTTTGTCTTGCATGCAGTGTTGCATAGCCCACTGAACATGGTTCAATCTGTTTCTAGTATGGAGTGAATAAACTTTATTAGTGATTAGCATTTCTGCCAAAGGATATACATGTGTTTATATTTGATCACATGGGATAATTGTTTGTCAAGTACTATAAGAATATTGTTTTGTTTTCACCAATACCAAATTGTCACGATGATCTTTTTTTATACTCTTCCAGAAATAGTTTTTTTTTCGGAAACACTTTCTTGATATCCAAATTGTGGACAATAATGTTTTTTTTGTCACCACTAAAATTGAGCACTCTTCCATCAAATTCTATAACATTTCCTAAAATAGAGCAATCTTCCATCAAATTCTTTAACATTTCCTAAACAGTCTAGAGCATGAGACCTTTGAGTTATACACTTTCCCTTCCCTACACATCAACCAACAACAGTTCTAAGGAACACAAGCATCCATGGAAATGTGTTATCACATGTTTATATTAAATATCAAAATTCATTTCATGTTTCTATGGAGCATACAACATTATTGAATAGGCTTGTTTGTGTTAGTTGTCCTTTTTCACTAGGAATGTTCATGTTAGTTGTTGAATGAAGAGAATTATTAGATATCATAGGGAAATTCTTGAAGCAGCTGCATTACTGGTATATCAGTTATTGAATTAGAACATATTTGATTAGTAATGCTTGGAGTGGTTACATTATTGTCTTTTTACATGTGCAGTGAGCTTTATTTCAATAGTAGTCAAAGGGGTTTGTTGGGCTGTTGTTATTACCCCAACAAGGTTTGTTTCTTCATGTGGGCCTTAGCAACCTGCAAGATGTCCTATCCATGGCATATGTGGATCTGGCTTATCTAATGTGGTGGACTATTTGTATCTGTCTCTCCTTGTCAAGAAACAATGCATTTTCAGATTGATAGAGATGGTCTTAAGTTGTGGTTTAATGGGAAGGGGGTGAGAGAAATGTGGAAATAAACATCATTTTTTCTCTGGTTGGTTTATTTTCTAGACTTTGCAAGCTGAAGATCCTTTGGGACATTGTATCAGGTCTTTTACTATGGTATATATTCTTCCATTTTATTGCTTATTGGCATTCAACCATATTGTATCAAATTAATTTCCACAGAAGGTTTTTGTGATCTTTATCATTTTGTCCCCTAAAAGTAACTTAATATTATCTGGAAACTATTTGGATCACAGATCAACAATAGTTTTGGCAGTTAACTGTGAATGCCAGTGGATGAAATCTAAAGAATATTATTACTTGTCTTGAGATAATATGACTAGGCCATGGATAGGACATCTTGCAGCTTGCTAAGATTATTCACCTGGTTTGCTAGGACAACCATACTTGACTTAGGACATCTTGCAGGTTGTATATGTGGATCTGATGCTGGTGAAAGAATTATGGTATATTTCAGTGTCAACAATTTATATCATCAATATAGCATGCCTCACCTTAATTTTAATTGCAGTGTCCTTTTAGCACCACAACATCTACTAGATTGCCTAGGTAACTAGTCATGGCAACTGGAAATGCCATAGCACATGTACTCAACAAGTTAATGATAATTTATTAATTATTACCACCTTTGACAGGCTCTTAAGTCACTTCATTGTTGACACTCTTAGACTCATCGGTCTAGATATGCATAGGTCACAGTATGACTACTCTTGAAGTTTAGGAACATGGGAGTCCACCAGATAGACTAGCCAGGATTAAAGGAAGTTTGGTTAAACTCAGTTAGTCTATGAGACAGACTAGGCAGGATTAAAGGAATTTTGTAAATGAGGTTACCACTTCATATCATTACAAATTCTATTTCATATTTAAATTAGTTACCTTTTCGGTTGTGTCTTTTACGGGGGAGAGGAAAGTTGTGACTGGCTATGATAAGTCACATAAGACCGCATACAAGGTTGTTGTTCTCCAAGGGTTGGTAGTGGGTTTTGGCTTAGGTTCTCTCATATTTATTACATTCTTCACCTATGCACTGGATCTTTGGTGTGGATCATAGTTAATTATCCATGGAGGGTATTCAAGAGGCAGAGTGCTAAATGTCATATTTACAGTTCTTTCTAGAAGCATGTAAGATGAATCTGCGTGACCAAATGCAGTATTGTTATTCTATAAAGAAATTCAACTAAATGGCCTTTCACTTATTCAAGTAGATATATTTATCTTGATTAATGAGGGAAATGATAAATATTTTGACTACTGAAGGCAATGATAAAAAAATTTCTCGATCTCAGTTCAATAAGCCATACAACACCATGTTTAAATGCATTTGCAACTGGAGAAGCTGCAGCTTACAAAATGTTTGAGACAATTAATAGGAAGCCAGAGATTGATGTCTATGATACAAATGGATTGGTCCTTGAGGGTATTCAGGGTGATTTTAAACTTAAAGATGTATATTTCAGGTAACCAGCACGGCCTGATGTTGAAATATTTTATGGGTTCTCATTGGGAATACCCAGAGGCACCACTACAACTTTAGTTGGAGAGAGTGGAAGTGGAAAGTTGGAGAGAGTGGAAGTGGAAATTCCACAATTATACATCTGATAGAGAGATTCTATGATCCACAAGCTGGTGAAGTGCTTATAGACAGTGTCAATATCAGAAAGTTTCAACTTCAATGGATTAGGAAAAAAATTGGACTTGTAAGCTAGGAACCTATCCTCTTTGCAAGAACTATTAAAGAGAATCTTCCATATGGTAAATATGGAGCTACACTAGAAGAAATACATGTTGCTTCTGAGCTTGCTAATGCAGAAAAATTTATAAGCAAATTGGGACAGGTCTTGATTATTTCTAACTTTCCTCTTGTGGATGCCATTGTATATATTAGCAATTATAGTTGTTATTTCCAGGGTTTTGATACAATGGTGGGAGAGCATGGTACCCAATTATCTAGAGGCCAAAAACAAAGATTGTAATTGCAAGGGATATTTTAAAACATCCCCAAATTCTTCTTCTTGATGAAGCTACTAGTGCTTTGGATATAGAGTATGAAAAAGTGGTTCAAGAAGCTCTTAATAGAATTATGATAAATAGAACAACATTTATTGTTTCTCATCATCTAACTACTGTCAGAAATGTTGATATGATTGTTGTGATTCAGCGTCGTTCTATTGTTGAAATGGGTAAAATTTTACAATGCTTCAATCTTTTCACCTTTCTGAAGTGTACCAGTGGTACTGATTCTAACTTCACCATTACTTTCATTGTGGGTTGTTTGAACATTACAGGAACATTGAAGGTGATTGAAATCCTACAAAATTTAGACTCTCCAATCCCCTCCATAATGGGAAAAGAAGAAACTCAACTGATTTCATCTTTTTCATGTCTATAGTTTTCCCTCATCTTTGGGTATGTTCTGTTCTTAAGATCTATTGTATTTTATTTGCAGCCTACAGAGGTCTTCAACTTCACTCAAGATGACCTTTTAATAGAGGATATCATGGCACTGGATACCCATAGCGAGGTTTTCATTTGGATTGATCAACATGCAAATTCCAAACTGAAGCAACAAAGTTTTGATATTGGACAGGCTATAGTATGTTTTGATTCTTTAGAAGTAAATTCGGTTTTGAAAGTCATGAATTCCTATTTGACAAATGGAAAATTAAAATTGGTCTCAAACGCAGTAAATAAAAGGGTTATTTTGGGTTACGAGATCCATAGAGTCAAGCCAACTTCATACCCAGCACCATCTACCCCATTTCATGAATGGATGTGTTCGAGAAAAGTTGAGCATGCACATCCATATGGCATTATTCAGTTTCTGTTAGTTAAATATAATTACAGGATTATACATTGTATTGTAGAAATACATAGAGTGTGGAGCACTGTTTGATGGGTTGTCTCTAGATACTCCATTTTACATAGTTACTAAAGGAAATGAACCCTCTTTCTTCACAAGATATTTTGCATGGGATGATTCCAAGGCTGTGGTAAGTTCTATTAGAAAATAGCTATGCTCTATTAATTCTAACATGTAATAACTAAAATGGTTAGTTATTCAGAAATCATATATATTGATAGAAAAGGAACATGAAAGTAATGATAAATTACAAACATGGTAACGGGGGATTCATCTAGGAGTTAAAGTGCTTTGTTCTGCCAGAGAGATCATAATTCTTCTCTCTACTCTTATATTCATGCTGTGTAATTTTTTTCTGTTGGCCAAAAATGTATGTGTTGGGGGGGATTCATTTAATTGAATTAGGTGTTGTGTTCTTTTTTTATTAATAACAGCAGTAAGGTACTCATTAATGTTGTGGTAACTCTTGTTGGAGATGTACTACCATGATGGACCAGTGGAGGATGTAGCATGGCATGCGGTTCGTGACCATATCTTTGGGTCTATAGGGGACGACCATCATTTGCTTCTAACGGATATCAGGAAAGACTCTGAGAAGCCACTTCATACTGTTGAAGCTCACCAAGCTGAGGTAATAGCCCTTGAACTATCTGAATTTTTTTTGGTGGAAAATTTATCCAGAAAAAAATCGTTTAACACATTTCAATATCAAAAGTTTATCCTTCCGTTTATAGATATCATCTTTTGAGTATTGCTACCTTGTTTAGTACATTCAAAACTCTCCTAATTTCCTATTAGAGGTAAAAATATTATCACCTATGGTAAGAGAAAGTCGCTGTCAAAGTTGCATCTTACATGACTTCATGTTATATTAAGCATAGTTATATTCTTTCTCCTTGACATTCCTTGTTTGATTGGTGTATTCATTCAGGGATCTCTCCAGGAATTTCTTTGTTTGTTCTTGTAGGAAGATTTGAAATTTTTTGCATATAAGTTCAAGTTTTCCTCATATATATTTTGTTAAAGTTGTTTTCTTGTAATAGTTTGTGGAGATGATGCCCAGGTTAACTATTTGGCTTTCAATCCTTTCAATGAATGGATTGTGGCTATGGGATCTGCAGGAAAAACTATTGCATTCCATGATATTCAGAAGCTAAACAAAGTTCTTCATATGTGTGCACACCACATGTATGATTATTTTTTATATTTATTTCTTGGAAATATAAATAGAATCTGAATATGTTGCTTAGATAATCTTGTTTAACTTTTTTTATATACATGTATGTTTGACATTGCTTAGAGAAAGGAAATGATAACAAGATAAAAGTATTATAGTATAGCTTCAACCTGTAAGAGGTTTTCTTTGATTCTGTTGGCCTAGAGAGAGAGAAGTTCACTAGAAATATACCTTAAACAATGACTACCATTTATGTATATGTCCTTGCAAAGAAGAAGTGTTCCAAATTGGTTGGAGTCCCCAAAACGAAGCTATATTAGCATCATGTGGTTCAAATAGACGACTCATGGTTTGAGACCTCACTAGGTGAGATTAGGAAGGAGATATATAGGTCCACTTTTAAAAATCAGCTTATTTCAGGCCTGATGTATATAATTGTAAAGCATACAAATACTATTTCTATAATCTATTGCTAAGTGGCGCTAGTCCCTTTTTCTTTTGCAATAGAATTGGTAATGAGAAAAATCAAGAGGATGTTGAAGAGGCACCTCCCAAGCTACTATTCATACATGGAGGACACACAAGGAGATTTCGGACTTTTCATGGAATCCAGCTGAATAATGGGTCATTTCTAGCATTACTGAAGACAACATTCTTCAAGTGTGGCAGATGTCAGATCACATTTACAATGATGACAATGATTCACCAACAACTTAAAAGGTTTGACTCTATTTGTACAATCTAATTGAATGTTTACAGGACCTTAGAAAACCTGGAGCTTCTTCATTCCATATTCATGGGACAGAGCTTAAGAAGCCTCCTAGCAAGAGTATCAGTAGAAAGTGAGCTTGTATACCACACTAGCTTGAAGGATTTTCTTTTATGAGAGGACAAAAGTTTCTTGGCATTTGTGAAAATTTATTCGAACATTTAGTTTCTCTTGTGGAAGTATGGAGCTTCTCTTCATTTACAGAGTTGTGCAAAATGGCCCTTAATGCTATGAATTGTCATGGAACTGTAATCTTATGGTTTTCTAACACAATTTGAAGAAGGATTATGTGAGTCTTCTTTTAGCTCGTTTTCTTAATTCCAAGTACATTTTATTTGTATCCACATCTAACTTGTAAATCTTTTGAACTGAAGTATGTTTATCATTTACATAAGAAATTATCTAAACATTATACAATTTGGACTAATTTTGGTTGTATACAGGTTCATATCGTATAATATTTACACTGCTTCCTTACATATACTCACATAGCAAATTTTTGGCAGTCAAAATTATGTTTGAATGAGTGTTACTCAAGTTTACACCCTAGATATTGGCCATCCATCTAGGATGAGGTTTTTGTCTTTTTTTAAAAATGAAAAATCTCCTGAACCTTATCTTTTGTTACCTTCTCTAGCAAAGTTACAATGTCCTCCTCAGAGACAAAGCTAGGGAACAGAGTTGCCATTTTACAACTTCTGCTATTGTAGCTTTATTATGTTCCTTATAGAGACCACTGAAATGGGAAACCCCAACCCTAGACAGGTCCTCAAAAGTGATTCATTACTAAGAGTAGAGAAGGACTTTTAATATCCAAATTTGGCAGGAAGAAGAGTACAACGACTAGGAAACAGTTGTAGGAGGCTGTGCCAACTTGGTGGAGGTTTCAGACTTGTAGGGATAGTCGTATAGGGCTAATCGTACAACAAGCCTTAGGACATTTTCTGTAGGCCATACAGGGCAGCAGTAGGTGCAGGGGTTCTTTTTGTGGTAGATTTGCAGCAAGAATATTTTCTCAAGGGGACAAATTTGCTAGATTTGCTGTAGATTGCATTTGCTTCATTGGGCCATTTTCCTAGTAAGGGAGCCCTTAAATGCTTGTATATTATTTTAATAAAAAATAGATTTGAAGGGCATACATTTTTTGTATGTGTTATTGAGAAGGTTTGTTTTCCATTTTGCTTCCGCTGTTTATATTTGTTAACAAATTCTAGTCAGTTTAAGTTATTTAATTAGTTGCGATTTAATTCTTGAAGGAAATCACTAGGAAACAATTATCTAGGTGGACGGTATTAGAAAAATTAACACTTAGCAGTCCCATTGATCTGTTTGTGGTCACTTGTGGGACATGGATAAGTTTATGGTGTCATTGATGTCAACCTTGTAACGGAAGATTGTTTGACATAGTTTCATTGATGTCAACCTCGTAATAGAAGATTGTTTGAGATAGTGTCATTGATGACAATTTGTTTGTGTAGTATGACAACAATCGTATGATCAAGGTGTGATGGTTAATCAAGATGGACAGTCGGTGTGAAGAGTTTGACAGGTTCATGATGTCTCATGGCAATTTGAAAGGTGTTTTGTTATGGAGTGCCTGTTTAAGATTGAAGCAGAGCAGTTCTGGTACCCCTATTCGGTTTTGATACTCATCCTCATACATTAACATAGTTGTGCACCTCTTGTTAGAAATCGGGCATGTTGGTTTTGTGTGCCCATGGATCGACATTGATCTCATCCATTGGATCATCTCCAAGTGTCACCGCTCAAGTGCTATCCTCTAGTCAAAGTTTGGTCAAAGTGTTGAGTTTATGGATTATAGGAATGGTGTTTGAGCGATCTTAGCCCAAATTGAAACTAACAGGTCCACATACAAACTATATTGGTTCTTGGCATGGTCTAGGCCTTGGTTATAATCCTAGTGTTAGTCGGACAGATATTGCAAAGGTAGCAATGAGTAGCATATTTTGGTAGTTAGAGTGAGTCTTGTCCACACTATGCGATTAGCAAAATTTTGAGTTCGTGTAGTTATGTCTCTTTGATTTTAGTAGTACCAAATCTTGTTTCCTGTAGTCATTTCATTCTCTTCCAGTAATGAATCAATATTCTAATGTTGAAATTATTTAGACAATCATTGCTTCTTGACAATCTTGTTTAATTTCTTTCCGTGTATGAATGGTTTGACCTCCAAGTCCCATGAGCCATCTCAATGTTGTTGCTTGGATTCTTCAATGTGGCAAGAAGCAATAGGGCTATTCAAAACCAAACAGATATACTAGGAAAAGTTTGCAATCAGATTTAGTGCTCTTCTTGCCCATATTTACTGCTGAAAACATCCTTGTTTTTCCGCCAATTTGCTACCAGTTTACAGGCCTCCAAAAATGTAAGAAGTCATGCTGTAGATGGGTATTTGTACACTTTGAGTCTTCCATAAATCCAAGGAAGAGAACACTTATAGACATGTCTAAAAGGGCATTATCAGTCTACTCTGTCATTGCTATTTTGTCCAAAATTTTATGGATCAAAACCTAAAAACATCCTTGTAGCTGCTACCCTTAATGTCCTCTCTACAATGTGCCACATTTAGTATTTCCTGCCCAGACTGCTATCTTCAATCCGGCAGTCAACTCTATTCTTCTAGTATGAGTGATGAATTAGGGTTCCAGAATACATACTTGAATTACATCCTAAACTCTAGAAAGAGGCTTACAATGTCATCATATCCACATAATTTATCCAAATGCTCAGGGACAAGGGTGTCGTCCAAATCATCCCTCAAACACCAATACATGATAAGCAATCCAAATCATCCCTCAGACACCAATACACCATGAAAACCAACCATGCCTTTCAATAATTTTGAGTGTATGTTATCCAAAATACCATATCAGCTCAAAAGGCTAGGGCACCTATCAATGTCACATAAGAAAATATGTACAAGAAGAAAGTAATCGAGATATAACTTCAAGACAATCATCTAGATGAGAATATATTGATATTGAAGCATCAAGCAAAAACAACATTCCATGGCTACTAGTGTGAAGATCTATCAATGCCAGAACATCATCAATCACTAGGGCACCATCACAAAGAAGTAAGGATCTAACATCAAAGAACATAGGCCACCCAAATCTCCATCAACATGTCACTCCTTGCTGAAGCATGTGAAAAAATTCATGAATGGACACCCATGCAAAATGGGGGGTAACACCTGGCATGGAGCAGGAGATTCTCAGTAACCTTGGTGCTTGCTAAGTTTGTATTCTATAGGTGACAGGTGGTTTCTGTTAAAAACCTTTTCTGTTCTTTGCCTAATCTTTTAGCACTTGAGGAAAAATATCAAAGTTGTTTGATGATGAAACCTTTTTAGCAATTGGAGAAAGGAAGTATGCATCTGATGTAAGGTTCCAATCCTGAGTATTCTCTGCCTCATTTTTATGTACATGACCAACTTTAAACTTAACTGACTTGTCTCCACCGAGTAGCCTATTTCTGATCTCCTTATCAGAAACAACCAATGCATCTCCTATGTCTTTTCTGTTCTTGCCTCAGTCTGCTAGCACTTGATGAAAATATCCCTAAGCCTTGTAATGATGAACCTTTTTAGTAATTGGAAAAAGGGGCCCACAAGAGTGTGGTCTCGTGGAAAGCAGCAAGGTAATTAGGCTTTTATTAATGTGGATACCTGGGTTCAGAGCCCCCCAAGTGGGCTTCGATAAGGCCAAGTGCAAGTCCTGGGTGACTTTGAGTGCAAGTGCAAGTCCTGGGTGTGTACTTGAAGCTATATGACACAAATTCCAATGTATTTGATTCTCTTGTGACTTTTCTGTTCTTTCCTGCCCAACATCACAGGGAAGTGTCAACTTGGTAGTCTGTATTCACGGCAATCTCCCAAATTGACATTTAGTTTTTATGTTAATATGGTAGCATGATGAAGATAGGATTTGGCATGGGATTTAAGTGATGGAATAATTTTGATATTTGTTTTTTACGTCATTGGGCTTCTTCCTCATCTAGGCCCAACAACACAGGGAAGCTCCATTTTAGTGATTTGTCTTCATAAACAAGAGGAATTGCCTATTTGATCTGTAGTTAAATTTCTTAGTTCTTATCTGTAAAATCTCATTATTTTGGCTATACAAATCTTGAAGATCCATTGTAGTTGCCAAAAATAATAAGCCCACTAAAGGCACAAAATAGAGGGTAAATTGGGATTTGTCATAGAGTGTAGACTTAATTATTTAAATGTTTATCTGTATTACAAGAAATGATTATAAGATCAAATACAAATTGGCATTTAGTTCTTTTATGTTGATATAGCCCTGCGATAATGATAAAAATTAGTGTGGGCTTATGGGTGATAGAATTATTTTTTCCTATTATGGTGTGGTCTTTAGTGATGGAATATTGTTTTTGTTACTCAAGGTTTTAGAGTTCCAACTAGGGGCATTGAGTGAACTTAGTGAAGAGTTTGGTGTTGAGTCCCTGCTGGTCCAGTGTGAGCAGATGAAGGATGCATTCAAGGACACGCCTCTGAGGAAGGATCATAAATTGGAATTAATACATTCCAGTCCTGTAACCTTTTTGCAGAACTGCCCAACTTTCTCATTTGACTTGCCAATTGATGTGCAAAAGCTGAAAAATTTGCTTGAAACTGGAAAATACAGCGATGTTGATGTTTACATCAAGGGGCATGGTCTGGTTGTCCAAGCACACAAACTTGTTTTGAGTGTCTGGAGTGCTCCTTTTTCCAAGGTTATATTCTCAACTTGCTTGCCTTAGATCCTATTTTCATTTTCCATTAGTATATTATAAATGTGATATTTGCTCGATTGCAGTCCTTTATGGAGGTACCAAAGTTCTGGAACCTATGGGTTTGCATTTAAATCTATCATCGTTTTTTAATGATATATATGTTTGCAAATAATTTATTTTCATATCTAGTTTGGATATTAAACTATATACATGTACTGTACCTATGATACTTGTTAGACTAAAACTTCCCTTTTATTCAGAGATTATTAAATGGGGCTGAGAATGTAAGTTGTATTACTTGGCAGATGTTTACAAATGGGATGAGTGAAAGCAATGCCTCAAAAGTCTGTTTGAGGGATGATTCCCCTGAAGCATTCTTAGCTATGGTGCACTTCATGTACAGTGGGAAGTTGGATATGGATGAAAGACATGACTTGGGCTTCTTGTTGCTTCCCCTTATTCTACTAGTAGATCAGTTTGGAATTCACCTTCTTCAACAAGAATGATGTGAATGCTTATTTGAGTGCATCTCAAAAGTGTTATACTTTTCGAACCTCTAAATTATTTTTCATGTCATAGGAGGGGTAGTTTGATTGTGTAAAATTAGGAGTGCTATGATTGTTGCTTTTGAATATTGCATCATAAAAACTCTCACTTGGACTTTGAGGTAGTGAAAAGGTTGCAACTTGCAAGCATTGACGAAATATTCTATAGCCAAAACTTGCCACAGAGGATGAGGATTTTACAAGCCATACCTACCTTGAGCTTCTAAGGGTTACCTAGTGGTTGGGCATCACGAACATCAAAAAAAAGAAAAAAAAAAGAGTTTTCCTACTTAGGTAGTTACAATTTGGACTTAGTAATTAACATAAGTTTCTCTATACATATATGCAGGGTTGTTGTGGTACTTATTGGAAGTAGCTTCTTCATCAGCCATTGTTTGCATAATACAAAACTAAGATCAGAGATTGCGGGCACATTCGGCAACCATTCAGATGAGTTGTTGCAATTTCATTCTGGATTTGAAGCTGACCTTTTGAGTTTTGTGCTTTGCAGGATTCAGTATGTCCAATCCTGCAGGTGGTCACCTCAATGCCTTCATGCAGGCCGTTTGAAGAAGTTTGTGCAGAAACTTTTTCTAAACATTTTGACTACTATACTTCTGCCAATGCAGAATTCAAAATGTTAGAGAGGGCCTCATTTATGAAAATGCATAAGGTAGGATGCTGTTTCTAGCTCATGGAAATGCCCTAAAGTGTTCTCTTGTTGCAGGATAGCATTTCTGACAATTCCTCTTTGCTTGCTCAATATCCACCCTGATTTTGTAGCAGGCGTCCGTGAATACAACAAGGTGACTTGTCTTCCTTTGACAGTCTAGAATGTGGAGACATGGATAAACGTAGTAAACATTTTGAGTTGTGATTATTATGGCTTTTGCAACACCCCGATTTGGTAGTGACCTCTGAGGAGAGGGTTCTGGATGCTATTCTAACTTGGGGAACACAAGGAGATGGCCTTCATGGTTGGGAAGGAGGAAATCAGAAGCTAGAGGAATGCAATCCTGACACACTCTTTGCAGAAAGGCTAGAACCAATGAATGAATTGCTTGCTCTTGTTCGTTTTCCTCTAATGCCGCTTTCTTTACTTCAAAAGGTATAACATACAAGCTATAAATGTTCATAACAAATTAATTTCAAACAATTTTTTCTTTAGTAATCCTGATATAGACACTATGTGATTTTATCGAACTATTAGCATGCACTAGCACTTGACACTGTTCAACTGTGCTGCAGGTGGAGCAGAGCAACCTAAGCAAGCAAATTCCAGTCTTTCATGAGCTGGTTAGTGTGAACACATTATTGATGTAACTTGTGTTTTGATGTAAATATTGCTTCATGAAATGAAAAATAGAAGTGATGCATAGTTTGCCACGTAAACAGATAATGGAGGTGCTTCAGTACATGGGGACAGATTCAAGCAATGCAACAAAGGAACATAAGTAAGTCATTATATTAAAATTTATGTTATTTTTTGAACCTGTATTTCAATACAAGACTCAAGTGACCAGTTCTTATTTTATGTCATTGCTTTTCAGGATTACTGGCCTTTTATTTTTCTAAGCAATAATACTTAATCTCAAAATATATGGCTACAGGCACCTTTCAAAATCATTTGACATAAATAATCAAGAACAACTAAGTAATTGTATTAGGTTTCAACCAAGACCATCGAGCTTTAAGCAACTCTTGTACATATGTGATGATGATCATAATGGAGTAATTCATTATGCTGGCACTTCATATGGAAAACACGCATGGATGAATCCTGTGCTAGCTAAGGTATTATGTGGAAGTCCCTCAGATATGTTTATTCATGCTATAAGGTTGACGTGTATGAGACAGTTTAATTGATCCGATGATAGCAACATGAAATTTTTACACTGTTATATGATAGTATTGTTTATTATAGAGTTGTGTGAAAGATGGGTGTTCATTTTTTACAGGATGTGGAATATAGAGAAAACAAGATTCATACAGGTTGGCTTGACCGTCAGATTGCAATGCATGTTAGAGCAGAGAGGCCACCTTGGTATCTTTCAGTGGTTGGAGGAGCACTCTATGTAAGCCTTTGAATCAATTCAAGTTTTGCAAAACCTTGAGGGACTAGTATGTCCTGTTATTGCCTTTGTTTATCATTTACCCAATATTGAGCTCTAACATGCTCATTTTATATCAGAAAGCATCAGCAATGAGTGCCGCAATCGTTTCTGAATATATTGGGTATCTTGAGAAAGGACAAATCTCTCCCAAGGTAGGTTGTGTAAAGATTGTACCTTTATGGAAGGAAATTATTACATTTATAGTATAGCTTGTACCTTTATGCAGGGAAATTTGTCAGAGACATGTCTTATGTGACATTGTGACCCTTTTAATCTTTTAAATTTGTATTAATGTATGTTTTTGAAATGAAGAATATCTCTTTAGTAAACTCTACACTGTCTCTCAACATTGAAGGGATAAAAAATACGGTATGCATTCTTTTAAAAGTTGACAGTCAATTCTATCTGTTTTGCTAATTAGTTTATTATTTCAAAGTGGAATGATAGATATTATTTCACAGTGGAGTAACATAACCTCTATTTGTATATGGAATTTCATCTTTATTTGTAGATTGAAATGGTAAAGGGAGGATCAGGCAACTATAGACTAAGGCTTAACCAATCAGAAGTTGAAGCCGAAATACACACACTACGTCATGGAGGGCTACTAATGCAGGTGCCTCTCTCTATTTCCTTATGTTTTACATTCATACCCTTTGCATTGTATGTTACAAAATAACCTCGGGATATTTGTCCTAACATGGATTTTTTTTTATTTTTCCCATTTACTTTTGTTGAATTGAATGGGAAAAACAAAATTGAGCCTTCAAAACATTTGAAATGCATAGCAACTAGCCTTATGCGGATATGATAGTTGATATGATAATTTCTTTCAAGTGAAAGGTTTGATTTTTTGTTGTTGTTCTCTGATAGTTATTTGAACATTGATTTGCTGATATCATTTGACTTCCCTTCTTGCTATGGTAAAATTTCATGGTGCATTACAGTGGCTTCATTTTGAAATTATTTCAGTCTTCTTTCGTAATGTTTCTTTTCTGATCAATCTTAGCCAAGGTCAAGGATATTATAGACTTTATCATAGTAGGTAAATATTTTTGTGTTTGAGGGTGGTTTGAGGCATACATGAACACTTGCAAATACTTGTAAGATGGCATAAAATATAATTAAATTAACAGAGTAATATAAATAGTGAAATATAGTGATAATGAATGGAGGTGATAATTCTTGTATTAATTAGCTATACAGTTTCTTTGTGGCAAGAAAATTTGTAATGAATAGGATGTTTTGCTTCTAAATATTTGAAAGTGATTATGAATTTTAGAACATGCAAACACCCATGTATGCAAGAAAGTCAAGAATGATAAGAAAAGGCACAATTGGAGAAGTGGTATATAGGGGTAAGTCGGAAGTTCGCGATCATCAAGTTTTGCTATAATGAAACATGGTTTTATTAAAATTTCCTTCTTTTCCTACCGACTTGTTAACATTTGGATCATGGGTTGCAATGTTATATTTGCAGATGGCACTGTTGCAGGCTTCTGTGAAATGTTGGATGATTATCTTGAGAGAGCATAAATTCCTGGAGAAGATGAAGGTGAAGAGGAGGGTGCATGGCTTCCTCTTTCTAAAATAAAACTTCTTGCAAATGAAATCACGTCTGCACATTCAAGGACAACTTTACATCTGGACCTAGTGGACACTATTGTAAGACTGTTATGTTTACTTGATCGTCATATACGGCATGGGCATGACATGAAAGTGGATGAAGAAGATGATGTGAGTCTAGATAATAATATGTTCAGTTGAATTTTATTTTCAAATTAACAGCATGGCTCACAGTGTGTGTGTGTGTGGCGAGGGGTCCTCTTAAAAACTTTATTTAAGTTCTTCAAGAAATTCCTTATGTCTTGCAAATGTTATGTTCTTCATTTTAGGCATTGTTAGCTAAACACATTGTTTGACATCTGTTACACAAACTAGATTACCAAGGAGCTCAGGCATGGTAGTACTGGGCGATATAAATCAGCCTTCTAGGTAATCATTAGGTTTTAGGGTGACTCGAAGCAAAACTGCAAGGTTTCAGGTGACAGGGTAGGCTATTCTTTAGGCTGTTCCACAATGTCTGAGGTATGTGATCTCCATACTCTGTTGAATAAAGAGGTGAATTAAAGTTTAGGCTTGGATTGTTGAGAATCCATTTTTTAAAGAATGTCACTGTAATACTATTTTATGTGGATGGTCACACAACTAATATAAGACTTACACTTGTCTAAGCTTGTTTGATTTTTCTAAATGCAACTTAGATAGGATTGATCGCAATCCATTAATATTATGGTCAAAGAAAAATACTAAATAGTAAGGTTTTGTTGTAGAAGAAGTAAGGAACTCAAAATTTCTACTAACATACTATCATGCAGGCTAATAGTGAACACCCTATGGAAAAGGCCATAGTGGATTATAGCTGAAAACTGAGAGGTGAATATGGGTCATTTACTCATAGTCTTCATGGTCCATGCATGTCCACTCGAAGTGCATCATCATAAATCAGGAGGATTATTATTTTCTTCTCTTGTTCTCCTTGTTTCCATCAGTATCATATGCTAGGTATTTCAACAAGGGGTGGCTAGTCTCTTGAGAAGGTCTCATATCCCATAGATCAAGGAGAGGAGTGTATATCTTTTTGTGGGGGGCGTCATAAAGTTCATTTTATTAAACACAGAGGAGAAAGACCATAGAGGGAGTAGCCTTAGTTCATTGTTAAGGAACCCTACATGGTGAGGGAAAAGAATGAATGTCGAGTATCATGTCAATATACTAGGTAGAAATATAAAGGGGTATAAAAAATGTAAATGAAAAAATTGATACATGCAATATACAGTGAAAATAGGGGTTTTTTTTTAAATTGGGAAGGCATATTGGGAGGGGGTTAAAAAAAAGATTTTGGGAGGTATTTTCCAATATTTTTTGAAAATAGGAGTATTGTTTCATATGCCATGAATGAACGTGCTATGGCATGGTTTCACTAAGTGAAGACTCAGTGTATTTTCTCCACTGTTTCCCTAGCCTCTAACTCTGCCCCTCATCCCACCTCCATTCCCCCACCGTAGAGTCCTACTTCCACCCTCTTGACGAGAAAATTCACTTCCAACCCTCTTTTGGCCAAAAAGAATGCCCCTCTCCCAGCAAAGCAGCCCCCTATAGGTAGCAATGTTGTATACGACTCCACGAGCGACGAGGTCATGGATTCTTCCAATGATGATCCAACGGACTCACCAGAGGAGCCATCGCATCCAACAGCCACAGGATTTGGTTGCCCCATTGTGGAGGAACCCTACTACAAACCATAATCAGGTTCTGTCATGGTTTCTTTTCTTTTTTGGGTTGTATGTGGCTATGCAAGACATACTGAGGTTTTTTCATGGTTTCATGTCATTTTTGGAATGCATGTTACTACGCAAAATCAGATTCTACTAGTCTAATCCTTCCAGGAACCTGTGTGTCTTTTGTATATGTGTCACTTTTTGGGCCTGTTTTCTCTCCCAGAGGGAGGGTTCTGGTTTTGTGGATTTCTTTTCTTTCATGGAGGGAGGGTCCATCTCCTCACTTAACTTCTATGTCTGCTTCTTATGAGCATGTCTGCGTCTCTGTTCTATAACTTCTTATGTACCATTATTTTCTTTTCTTAATAGAATAGCATCCAACTTACAAAAAAAAGGTTTGAGGCCAAAATGTTGAAATAAGAACTACTCGTAAAAACATGAATTGGACATGGTTTTAAGGTTTCTATAACTTTGAAACTTTTGCACCTCTAAACCAAAATTTTTGTTATGTAGTATTATTATATGTTTTCTTGCAAGAATATATAAAAAAAAATAGAAAGAAGAAAGAACAACATAAGAGAGAATAGAAAAAACCATAAAAATATCTCTTGCATGAAATATATTCAAAATACAGAGCTATGTTTACTTACCTCTTCAAGGAGGAAACCTCCAAGAGGACACCAAATATAATGAAAAATTCTTAACTAAACATTACTTAGTTTACTATCCTAGATATAATGCCTCAATAACAAAATTTGTAATTACTTGTGGTCCCGGTATCAATGAAGTCAACCACTTACCAAAATAAATAAGGAGCTTTTACATTATCTCACTACCCACTAACAATCTAATGATCCTTACAGCCTTGGACATTGATAAAATATGGGAGTTAGGTCAGACCCAACTTTGGTAGCATGGCTTGAAATAACAACTGTCAAGCAAGGCAAAATGGCATTTTACTTTTATTCTCCCTCGAAAATTAAAATTTTTGGCATTTTCCTTTTATTCTCCCTCGAAAATGACTCTTATCCGTCCTTTAGTACTCTATTTCAAATTCAATGGTTTCGTTCCAAAATCTTACTATACGCTACCCAAAATATTAAAAATAACTATTTTTAAATGGTCTGTCAATCGCTATCAAAACAATATTCTTTTTGTCTTTCAAATTTGTCCTTCAAAATCAGCTGTTAACTTTCATCCATTGCCATGCCATTGAAAATGAAATCTCAATCGTTAATCAATTTAATGATCCCACTTAACTTTTAAATTTAATCGTTAATCCCACTTATACCTATCTGCACACTTAGATCCAAGTCATCGCGGCTGTCGGCCGTGACAAGAAAAATTGTTGTCGTTGTCATTGACGTTGACGTTTTCATGAGAAAAAACAGTCAATCTTTCCTTTAAATAGACATATACTTCTCCATTTCACTTGCAACATTCAACCCCATGAACAACACCGGTATGGGCAGCTTTGGTCAGTGGTCGTTTTTGTTTGCAAAGGTTCTCACCGAGAGTGATGCAGGGAATGTTCAATGTAAACTTGTCATTCCCACGACTGCTAATATTTATACAATTTGGACGCCTCAACAGCTTCAACAAGGTGTTACCCTCCCAGTATATGCCATGGACGAGGCAAAGGAAATAGATGAGAAATTTGTGTTGAAACGCCAGGGGAATAACTGTGTGTTTCAGAGAGATTGGTCCATGTTTGTTTAGAGGAGAGCACTCAAGGTTTCTGACACCATCAAGATTTGGTGGGACGCTATCAATCTCCAAATTATTATCAAATGCACACGAGGTAAGATTTATTTCTTAATGTTTTGTTATTTCTTAGCTGTGTGTTATGCCATGATGGTGTCTGATCAATTGTTACTGTGTGTTATGCCATGGACGAATGATAAATCTCTCAGATAAATCTTTGTTTGTTTTCAATGGTTGTGGCTGCAGGCTCGTCATACACTTGTAATACTCGTAAAACAGAAGTCTGCACTTGCCTTTGGGTGGCCCCTCCGAACTTTTAACTGGATTCTGCGATCATAGAATCCTACGAGTATGCAACACAGTGCTCAGGATTACATATACTATCAATTTCTAGTTTAAAACCTTTTAGAATGCGAGCTATAGATTTAGTGTGGAAATAGATATGCTATATAGCGAAATGTTGCTAGTTTACCTTATTGGAAACCATATACACTGTAGTTGACGCTATGTTTTCAGGAAAGGATTGTAGATTGGTCTATTATCGGCAGTCTGATACTACTGCATGTTTAATATTCAGTATAGACCATAGTAGCATAGTTCATTCCTAATAGTCTTTTTTTATACAGACATTTCAAACAAATTCGAATTTGTGGAATATTGGAAGTATTGTTAATTATTATTGGAAGTTTTTTTTATAAAGAAATTTCAAACAAATTAGAATTTGTAGTATTTGCTAGCATGCTGTGACTCAACCATATATCTCCCCCATACATAAAACTTTCTCTTCAAATTTTCCCAGGCTTCTCTAGGTGTGTTTGCTTCATTAATTACATAAAAGATATTGTCATCCAGAGCTTGCTGGATGTAGTACAAGGAAAATGCATCATTTACCTCATTCTAGAGTTTCTTAACTCCATCCTCAACAAAATTCCAAACCATGGAAGAAATTTTTCATATTAATTGACCAACATTCATAAATTATACCCGAGAAATATGTCGGTGGATAATAGATGCTGCTCCATGCATCTTCTATATTTTCTTGAACTTCCTTTAGGTTCCTCCGTGGCTTCTCCTAATATCTCCGCTATGGAAAAAAAACTTCTTTTGCATTAGAAATATTATTACTCATCTCTTTAAGCGTTTTTTTCCCATGTCTCTGTCTTCAAATAAATACTTGCATAGTCTTCAAATAAATACTTGCATAGAATTTAAATTTCTTTTGGATACGTCCTCCGGATCCTCTTTCATGCATAATACCTTCCATTCAAACCAAGCAAACTACCAAAACATTGGAATTCAAACCAGAAAGAATATCTACCATTAAACTATATGGGAGCTCTCAACCAAGAAGAATATCTTGCTTTTAATTTATCAACCTCTACATGAGGAAACACGGACATAGTCAACTTCATCCATGGACTACAACACTTTCATCTATTTACACAAGCCACAACCAAGCTTGATGGAACAAGAGCCCCTTGATTCATCCTTAAGCTGGTAAATGAGGACTCAACCTTTATTTGAAGGAGCACAGGAGCTCTTACCAATACTGAGCTGAACATGCAAACTGAACTTACTTCTGCTCTTTCTACCTAGCAGGAAGAGGGCGCTGAAATAAGACTCAACAACAAGATCTCCAAACAGAACACAAACAATTCAACATACAATCACACGGCTCATTTATGAAGTGAGAACAGGACCAACGAAAAGAAATCAGAAACACTCAGCTCTGATACCACTGTGGGGAAGGTAGAGGAGTGTTGCTTCTTTCCTTAGTAACACTAAAAGCTTCACGCATAGCTCAAAATACAACTTACAGCAATGTACAGCTTTTGTCAGCAATGTACAGCTTTACTGACAAAGCTCAAAAATTCAACCTAGCACCTACAGAAGTGTTGCAGCTTGGCTACTACTGCTAAGAGGAATTCCTAGATGGTGTTGCAGCTGGTATAGCTAGAAACACTTAACACGGGTAATTCAGCTAGCTGTGATTGCTGACTTCACCTTCAACTCACTCATAGCTCTGTTACAAGTGACTTTTAAATAAGTTTCAGATGACCTCTACATTCATAAACTCAACATAAATATTCTACTTAATTAATAATCAACATTCACATCAAATAAACTCTCTTTCATTTAGTTGCTATTGCATACCAACATCAAAAATAAAAATTGAGTTATTTAACTTAAAAAACAGAGTAAACACAAAAATAACACAGTAAAGTTCAAAGTTCCGATTCTGTTTCTATTACTCTCTGTTGTGCATCTTTAGCATACTAAATATGTTTTACAAGCTAGTTATATATAAGGTTTTGGCTATGTCGATCATTAATTACAAACTGACCCTTCGTTTATACAAAAATGGGATTCTATGTAAATAAATTATTGTCTCTTATAGTCTGACAGAATTGAAATTTGTGCTACCTCTTGAGAAGATTAGATGCGTTTGCTGGGAGAGTAAGATGGATTTTCGTTTTTTATAAATTTGATATCTTCCACAGTTTAATTAATTCTCTTCCCTTTCATGAGCTCCAATAGGAACGATGAATGACTCTTCAAAAATTGGCTTTTCAAAAAACAATGTAATGCTCTACCCCATAATTATTCCATGAGTTGTGACAGAGACTGTAACTGCTTCTTCAGAAATCGATGTGGTGTGCTGCCCCTTTGAAACCTTGAAAACATGATAGAATCAAAGCATTGTGGGGGTGATTGACTCTTCATAGTTTTGACGGTCACTTAGCATGGCAGTGAATGACATTTCAGAACTCTGGCATTTAGCGATCTGAACAACGTTTCCTTTTCAGCGTTTCAGTAGGCAAATGATCTTGATGTGGAGTAATTAACCACTGCCAACATTCTTCCCCTTAATAACTACACCAAAAAATACATCAAACACAAACAACTACAGTTTTTACAAAACAACATTTCAACTATAATGCCCATTAGTCTAAGTCTCGGCAAGGCTTACATCAGTATCAAAACGACTTCAAAAAGCAATTTTGTTCGCATTCTTTGTTGGAACATACTAGTGCATCATTTCGGTTTCTTTCAACTCCATACTTTGAAGTACATGAACTTTGTTTTTTGTTTTATCTTCATCTTTATCCTGATATTTTTCAACTCTTGCTTCATTTGTGGCTTCAACGATTTCTTCATCTTGACTTTGTATCTTAATAATATGAAATCGTTTTGCTCAACAACTTCACGATACTTGTTCTCCTCAAAATATAATTTTCCATCATCTATTTCAGCATCAAGACCATTGCACTCAAGCTTCTTGGACTTTGCAAACCCATCATTAATCAGAATTTCAATTGCATCATTCTCCGCTTCGGTTTCATCATTACTTGGCTTGGAACGCCAAAATTTATACCAAAATTACATTTGATTATTCATATGTACTTTCTTCTTTACCTTCAATCCATTATGATCAACTTCAACTGCAAAACATTCTTCATCATTCAAATTTTCAATGACCTTTATGCTAAGGACTTCAATCCAAATATTTTCTTCTAAATAATGTAACATGGGCATACAGAGATCCCACAAGCTATCTTTGAATTTACTAAGAGTAATTAGTTCAATTTCATTTTGTAGACACATTAATTAATAATAATGCCCAATTTCTTCTGGACTCCATAACATGAAGATATTTTCAACTGATTCTTCAAGCAATTCATCTTTGGTGCAATTTTCTTATTTCAAATCAAACTCATCTTTTCCAATATTATCTTAAATGGATTATTCTTCATCTTCAATTGGTTTCTCACCTGCACATTCAAACATTTTGTCAACACTATATAAATTATCATACTGTGAACCATATCGGTTCTTTTCATTTTGTTCTTCTCTAAGAGATGTCTCTATCTCTTCTTTCAAATCTGCCTCTATTGCTGCAACAAGGTAATCAACTTTCTTTATTTCTGCTTCCACAACAAGACTATCATCTTTATCATCATATCTTGGATTTTGAAGCCATTCTTCCAGAAATTTCAATTGTTCATCAAGAACATCATTTCTTATTTCAGTTGCTCTATCTACAACAGAACATACAACATTTTGACTATTATCATTATGCAACTCTTTTCCTATCACTGCTTCTGCAATAATCAAATCATCAACATTTCCAACATCATTATAGATTCCTTTTGCTTGTACTTTATTTATTTCATTCGCTGCAACTTCTTTGCATTCTTCAACAATCTTATCAAATTCTTCAACAAAATTAAAATCATTAATATTTTCAAAAAACTCATAAACAAGTTCAAGCACTTGAACACAATGCACTTCATCTTTCTTAGCTTTTGATGTTACTCCACATACTGCTGATATGGCAGTCTTCACCCGATCATCATGATCATCACTGATCATTACTTCTCCATCAGAAATTTCACAACTACTGGCTGCTTCATTTGCACCTTCTTTATCATTGTCATCAACAAGATACATCATTGGAATATACAAGGAGCAAACTGCTACACTGGCAGTTGCTTCACCTTCAATATTTGACTTCTACACCAAGACTTCATCATTCTCTTTCTTTGTACCTGCACAATCACTAACAAATAAATTATTAGAAAAAATCTTCTTCTTTTTTCTGTCCTTATCTGCACCATTCAATATCTCTGCAGATTCTTCTTCAAAAATATCACCAACACTTTTTTTTAGCATCAAATACACCATTTTCATGAGTGTATTTTTCACATGAAGATTTATCATCTTCCTTATGAGCACCAAATGGATGAGTGAAACACTCTTCATTCTTTGCAACATAACTACTGTAGTTTATTTCAAGCCCATTTTTGTCTTTCACTTCTACAACATCTTCAGTGTTGTCTTCTAGATTCATTGTACCTACATGTCCGTAATCATCAGATTAAATACATGATTTAAATATCTTCATGGATGTGTCCTTCAAGGACTCTTCTTGCACAAATACTTCTTTGTTGTCTTCACACTTGAGAAATTTATCATCTTCATCAACATTTTGCATGTTAACCATTCCATCATTTACTTTAGTGACATCAACATATTTATCAATAGAAATTTCTTCAAATTTTGTTGTTGTTATACAACATACAACAACCTCATTTTCACTTTTAGTTTCGACATCATTTTCATCATTTGATATATCAACACAATTGCAAGATTTACAAATAATTTGACTATCTTCTTCTGCTTCTACAAATTTGTTTGCTGAAATGTTAGCAAGCTGTGACTGAACCATATATCTCCCCCTTACATCAAACTTTCTCTTAAACTTTTCCCAGGATTCTCTAGCTGTGTTTGCTTCAGCAATTAGATAAAACATATTATCATCTAGAGCTTGTTGGATGTAGTACAAGAAAAATGCATCCTTTGCCTCATCCTGAAGTTTCTTAACTCCATCCTCAACAAAATTCCATAAACCTCTAGCATGAAAGAAATTTTTCATATTAACTGAGCAACATTCATAAATTACACCTCAGAAATATGGCGGTGGATAATAGATGTTGCTTTATGCATCCTCTATTTTCTCTTAAACTTCCTCTGCTTCAACAGGTTCCTCGATGGCTTCTCCCAATATCTCTACTATGGAAAAACCAACTTCTTTTGCACTAGCAATATCACTATTCATTTCTTTAAGCCTTCTTATTTTCTCCATGTCTCTGTCTTCAAATGAATACTTGCATAGAATTTGAATTTCTTTTGGATACATCCTCGTGATCCTCTTTCACGCATAATACCTTCAATTTACACCAAGAAAACTTCCAAAGCATTGGAATTCAAACCAGGAAGAATATCTACCATTAAACTATATGGGATCTCTCAACCAGGAAGAATATCTCCCTTTCAATTTCTCAACCTCTACATGAGGAAACACACACATAGTCAACTTCATCCATGGACTACAACACTTTCATCTCTTTACACAAGTCATGGCCAAGCTTGATGGCATAAGAGACAGTTGATTTAGCCTTCACCTGCTAAATGATGACTGAACCTTTATTTGAGGGAGCACATGAGCTCTTAGAAATACTGAGATGAACATGCAAACTGAATTTGCTTCTGCTCTTTCTACCTAGCAGGAAGAGGGCGCTGGAATAAGAGTCAACAACAAGATCTCCAAACAAAACACAAACAGTTCAACGCACAATCACACGACTCATTTATGAACTGAGCATAGGACCAATGAATAGAAATTAGAAACACTCAGCTCTGATACCACTGTCGGGAAGGCAGGGAAGTGTTGCTCATTTCCTTAGCAGCACTAAAATCTTCACATACAGCTCAAAATACAACTTACAACAATGTGCAACTTTTCTCAACAATGTACAGCTTTACTGACAGAGCTCAAAAATTCAACCCAGCACCTACATGAGTGTTGCAGCTTGGATGCTACTGCTAATAGGACTTCCTAGATGGTGTTGTAGCTAGTTGTTACAACTAGCAACACTTAACACACTTAATTCAGCTAGCTGTCACTGCTGACGTCACTTTCATCTCACGCACATCTCATGCACAGCTCTATTACAACTGTCTTTTAAACAAGTTTCAGATCACCCCTGCATCCATAAAATCAACATAAATATTCTACTGAATTAATAATAAACATTCACATCAAATGAACTTTGTTTCATTCAACTACTACTGCATACCAACATCAAAAATAAAAACTGAGTTATCTAACTCAAAAAATAGAGTAAACACAAAAATAACACAGTAAAGTTCAGAGTTTCAACTTTGTTTCTGTTACTCTCTCCTGTGCATATTCAACATACCAAATATGTTTTACAAGCTAGGTATATATAAGGTTTTGGCTAAGTCGTTCATTAAATACAAATTGACCCTTCGTTTATACAAAAACGAGATTCTATGTAAATAAATTACTATCTATTACAATGTGACAGAATTGAAATATGTGCTACCTCCTGAGAATATTAGATGTGTTTGGTGGTAGATTAAGATGGCTTTTCATTATTTATAAATTTGATGTCTACCAGAGTTTAATTAATTCTCTGTCCTTTCATGAGCCACAACAGGAATGGCAAACGGATCTTCAAAAATTGGATTTTCAAAAAACAATGTAATGCTCTGCCCCATAATTATTTCATGAGGTGTGACAAAGGCTTTAACATCTTCTTCAGAAATCGATGTGGTGTGTTGCCCCTTTGAAACCTTGACAACATGACAGAATCTAAGTGGTGTGGCAGTGATTGACTCTTCATAGTTTTGATGGCCACTTAACAAGGCGGTGAATGACATTTTAGAACTTTGGCATTTAGCGATACGAACAACGTTTCCTTTTCAGTGTTTTAGCAGGAAATCTATGTTGACGGTGGAGTAATTAACCACTGCCAACACTTGATACCTTTCCTTTCTACAAATTTGTACAAATCGTTAAGAGAAACATAAGTTCTGCAAGAACATTGGTATAATATCTTGAATTTTTCATTTATTTCTCTGTTCTCGTCCCTGTCAAGCACTTGGAGCCGAGTACCTCCTTCAACAATTGCAGTGTCCTTCAATTGAGGATGATCCTCAACATAACGTGTAATAATTATCATTTTAAGATACACACAACATGTATCATTGTTCTCTAGCTTCCTTTGAAACCAAAAAAGAGTAAGAATGTCCATCATCTGCTACTGCTCGAAGGCTCGAAGCTGCCTACAAGTTCTCCTATGTGGGTGTAGGAGGAGAGGTGACAAACATACAACTTACAAGTGGATGATGGATAGGAAAATAGGCGTTTTATAGTGGATGAGGCGGAACACTTTAATGCCTAACTTCAAGCTCTGGATTCTTGATTGTATGTGTTTCCACTAAAATTCTCACGTCAAGGTTTCTTCTAGGATTACATAGGATTTAAGTGTGGACATCAATACGCATGGTCCCTGAAAAGTTGTATTGTAATTTGATCTCTCTTATACTCTAATTTATTTGATAGTTAAAATTTATTTGATTGTCTGTATTGGTTGTACATAGACTTAGGCTCTAGTCCACAATCATCACCAAGACATGTGGTGGATGATTTTGATTCCACATCCACTTTGTTACACTCTTGTTACTTTTCGCTTTTGGTTGAATTTCTATACAACACTTTAAATAAAAAGGATTTCTTGATTGGTGCCGATAGTTGTGGGCCTGATTTCACTTTCACTATCACGATCAATGTCCACTGGATGGACAGTGGACCTCACCTTATATTTCTCCTTCTACTTTCATTGTGTTAGTCATCACTGCCCTGAGCTATTACACAACGATCTTTATTGCATGCGGCATCGATGATGAAAGAAAAATATAGATGTCACCAGAAAGACTCGTCTTAAAATCTCGGCCCTTGTCTAGTACACTAAACCCTAGTACTTTGAAGCGCAAGGGAAAATCAATTCCAAGCAGAGAGAATAATTTGGGTTTGTCATATGGTTGAATTTTTTCATAAAACTTTGGTTTCACAGTTTATAATTTTATGAAAACACCATTATATTCATAATAATATATAGGACTATAGGTGAGGTCGGGGCTACGATCAAGCGAAGAGCCTACCATGTTCCAACTTGAAGTCATAGTCCTCCTTGTCCACCATCTACATTCTTGGAAGTTAGATGTATCATAAATGTTTTAGGTGAATGGCATTGAATATTATTACTAATAGGCACATATTTATTAGCAGGTATATATTTATGGAAAATGTTATTACTAACAAGTACATAATGAAAGTGAATACTAAACCCCAAAAACTCAAAAAAATAATAATATAACGAATAAGATTCTAGTAAAATCCCAACACTGATTCCAAGTGATGGTATCCAGCCTCATTCGTACCCCTCAAAAAAAGCTCATAGGAGAAGATTGATACACTAGTTTCATTGTACCAATTTTATCTTTTTACTATTTTTTTAACTATAAATTGAAACTAAATGATGAAAAATTTGCATTATATGAAAAATAAAAATAAATAAATTAAGTGTTTTAAATCAAGACAATTAAGAACTTCTATTTAGAAACAATATATAATTAAAATCTTGTGGTCTCTCCATAGATATTATGAATTCTTTGTCTTTAAAGACATTATATAAAACATGTACAAAGGTAATTTCTCATTATTAAATGTAATCAATACGGTCATTTATTTCTTAAAAAAAGGTTATTTAAAAACAAACTACAATATAAGATAGCTATTTCTTTCTTAAAAATAAGTTATTTAAAAAAAACTACAAAAGCTACACTACAAATCACTAACCTCTTTATTTAAGGTAAGGTCTCTTCCATTAAGCTAATGGGTGATTCCATAAAGGTGGGTAACACTTTTTGGCCAAATTTGACGATAAAAACCTGATTTTTTACTCGTATGCTAGATAGAAGCCCTTGAAATGCATATATTCCATGTGAATTTCAACTTCCAGTAAATAAACAAATTGTAGAATATTATGTTTGCTTCCCAATGATATTTTTTTAAAAATATTCTGATGTCATTTAATGTGTGAAATTTTGCATTTAATGAACAGTGTGACCTTAAAAATTTGAAGAAGTTAATAAGCGGTGTTGATGTATTTGTAACTTCAGAATGTATTCACTTGTATATGTTATATTGTACCCCGATGTTCCTATCAGGAGAATCATTTGTATTTCAGTACCCCAATGTTCCTATTGGGAGAATAATTAATATAATAAAGTCATGTAAAGTCAATGAGGTTAACCCTCAGTTGTAAGTCAGGGCAATAGTCCCCACAATTGAGTTAAGGTTAACTCTCCTTGTTGATCAGAGGGCACAGTCCCCACAGTTAAGGGGTACTAGGGTTATTAGACTCTCCTAGAGATGTCGGCCATGGTAAGTAATTGTAAAAGTTGAAAACTATTATAAATAGAGAGTGATACTCTCTATTTGTCACACACACTCACTCAACTAAGGCGCATGAGTGAGAGAGGAGAAGCTCTCTCAAGTGAGAGAGAGAACAATTGTTGGAGATCATATTTTTTGTCTTTGGGTTTTTAGTGCTGCCATTGGTGCTCATTCTATCTCTAAGGAAGTTGTCGGGTCTTATCCTTAATGGTTTCCCCGAGGAAAATTCTTTGTGTCTCTTGTCTCTTGTGATTATTACTGTGCTTGTTATTCTCTCAGATAAGATCCTATGATCATATTACTTAAATGATAAAAATCTAACATGGTATCAGAGCTAACCTAAGAAAAAGATATTGTGCAGTTGCAAAAGCTAGGGCTTCTTACCTTTTGGATCCCTCTCCACAATCCATCAGCAAAAGGATTCTAGGCTAACTCTCCATTAAAGGGCACATCTTTCTGTTGAAGCATAATTTGATTCTGGGCATTTTCAGTTTTTGTTGTGAGAAATTAGGGCTTTATACAAAAGACGAAATTTTGAGTGCGTCCGGCATAGGATTGATCTCCTCATCAAAATCGAATTTTAGAGACCAAGGTCAAGATTTTTTTTTAGGTAAAACTCTAGGAAAGTCAAACCCTAGTTTGACCCCAGGCCTGAAAAACCCTAAAATACTAAAACGGGTAATTTTTTTACGTTCGCTATATCTCAGGATTGAAGGTGTATCAGGGGCCAAAATTTTCACAATCCTAAGATAAAATCCTGATGTACCATGTGTAAAAATTTCAGCGTCACATTCTCTATATTTTGGGATATAGGTTTCCTGCAAATCAGGGTTCTAGCCTCTTCTAGGATTCATCCCTAAACAGGATACCTAGGGAGAATTGCTATATCTCGGGCTAAAAAGATCCAAATTAAATTTTACAAGATGTTCCAGACAGGGAATGGACTGTATTTGTGGTGGTAAAATTTTCAAACCTTGATGATGAAACAATGACACGTGGAAGTCCATAAAACTTTGCTATGTTGAACGGTCCTGAAATAAGTCACCTTGGGAAAACTCTCATAAGTACCAATTGGTGAAACCAATTCTGGTAAAAACTATGGTGTTGGAAAGAGGATAGACGAGGTTACCTCAGTAAGAAATTTCAGACACACAAGAGTAGCACTAGGGAGATACCGCAGAAACAGTATCAGGAATTTCTGCAGAAGAAATTGGTAAATTAGGGCTTCCTATTCCGGGAGATTCCCTCCACTGTTTTTAGAAAAGGAGTACATTGGACAGCACACCTTGAAGAGGTCTATATTTCTATCCAATCATATGTGAAATATTCCAAGTTTTGAAAATTAGGGTTTCTTTAACAAACCCTAGATCAGCCAGCTCTGGAACCAGAACGAACACCTCAAATCGGGAAGATCTAATATTTTGCTATTTACATTTGATGTTCTTATTTCAAAATGACTAATCACACAAGCTTGATGACAAGCTTGGTGAAACTGACAAATTCGAAGCATGGAAGTATTGGATCTCACTGTTTCTTGAAGAAAATGAAATTGGACACCTACATAAGTGGAAAGGTTCCAGTTCCAGAGGGAGATGAGGGTAAAATCCTTACACAAGAAGAACTTAGTCAAGTCCAAGAAGTTCATTGTTGATTCAATCAAGGATCGCCTTATACCACATGTGTCTTCCCTAAAGACACCTAAAGAGATGTTTGATTCCTTGACAAAGCTATTTGAAGGGAAGAACATAAATCAGAAGATGACTTTAAGAAACCAGTTGAAGAATGCAAAGATCCAGAATGCAAAGACCATACAGTCATACTTTACAAGGGTCTTTCAAATCAAAGAACAAATTGAAGCAGTGGATGAAGAAGTAGAGAATGCAGACATTGTGATAACCACTTTGAATGACCTGCTAGGATCATGGCATTAATTCATTTGAGGAATGTGTGCCAGAAGGAAGTGATTACTTTCAATCGACTCTTGGAAGAGCACACACAAGATGAATCTATACCCATAATAGGAGAAGAGAATATGGGAGCAACTTAAGATCAAGTGCTCATGATTCAAAGAAGATCCCTCAAGCTATGAGGAATATGAAGAACTCAATTCTTGAAGAGCCTCTTATCCATCTTGAGCATTTGAATCAGAAATGATGTTGTTGTAGATGAAGAAGATGATGAAGCTGAAAGAAGGAGTCTACCCACAAAGAAAATAAAGACAGGTATTCAGTTTCCATTTCATGATATTGTTTTGTTATGCATTTGTTTATATTTAGTTAATGTGTTATGCATGATAGAATGTTTTCACTAATGACAGTATACTACTAATATACATGTGATGGGTAAGTATCTCATGGTGCTATACAACTCTCCATTTCTACTTATCTAGAATGAAACCTCTTTGCTCACATATTGGATTAGTGCATGATCTCAATGATCTCCTGGTAGAGATGGAAGGCATCTAGAAAATTTTCTATGAGATATGGATGAATGTTGTATTGGCTAAAATAGTTGCATGATTATATCTTTATGCATCATAATTTTCCATTGTAAATATGCCATGCAAAATGTTTCTAACCATACAAATGTTTTTTGACTTGTAGGAAAAGATTGCGTACAATCGCCTACAAGAAAAGAAGGATGAGACTTGTTCCGAAGAACAAGTGGCGACAGTTCACTAAAGAATCCAAGATGAAGAATAATATGATGATACTTTCAAAGAAAGAAAGAGGCCTCATACACACTCTAGTTATGTGACAATGTTGAGTGACATCATTGATGCATATCTTTCTAGCTATGAAGAAGTAGCAAAGAAGAAAGGGAAGGAGGATACCAGTTCAAGAAGATTGATATCTAGGATGTAGTATCGAGACCTGAAGGGAAGTTCGTAATGTCTTCCATATGGATATACATGATCCATCATGTAGTAGATGACAACATCGTGGGATACAAGGAAAGATTCGTAGCATGAGGCTTCTCACGGAAAGAAGGCAAACCCTATGAAGAGACATCTGTAGCCACTAGAAGTTAAGACACATGATAGGTAGAATCATGTGTGCAAATGAAAGAAGGCCTTATACGAGCTCAGAAGACACCATTGGGAAGCTTGAAGATCACCTAGAGTGATGAAGATATTAACCTTTTCTACAAGGTTAAAGATGAAAGCCTATAGAGGATGAAAAGCTCACAGATGGGTGCAAGAATAATGCTTTCAGGATAGATGATATTGGTATCTAGTGAAGCTATATGGATACATAGAATATTAGTAGCAGAGGAAGCACAGAGGAAGCTACTTGTCACTCCAGTAAAGAATGTTTCAATACATAGAGTATGAAAGGCGGAGGGAGAAGGATGCTCCACTTCAGAGGGAGTGACTGCAGAAGATCCTGAGGTTCGACATGGTATGACAGGATGGACAACTTATTGATGGCTCTAGGCTTTACTGAGACTAAAGCATATTTAAACCTTTGTTTCAAGGATGAAGGTGGAATACTAGTGATGCTCCTATTATATGTCAACGACTTGTTCCTGGTAGAAAAGAGGAACTCATTAAAGTTGCAAGAAGGAGACTTGCTTCCAAGTATGAGATGAAGGACTTGGATATGATGCACTACTTTCTGGGCATGTAGGTGTGGCAGAATGCAAATGATATCTTCCTGGGTCAAGGGAAGTATGTAGTGGAGATCTTGAAGAGGTTCAGGATGATAGACTGCAAGGCCATGACCACACCTATGGCATCGAACCTGAAGCTATTGAGTGATGTTTCATCAGAGTCGGTTGTTGCTACGATGTATCATCAGATTATTGGGTCATTGATGTACCTACTGAATACAAGACCAGATATTTGCTTTGCTGTGAACACATTGAGACATGTCCATCTGATGGTTGCAAAGCATGCAGTGAGGTACCTGAAGGGTAGAGTTGATTATGGGCTCAAGTATGAAGCAAATCAGAATATTAACCTAGAGGGTTACATGGATTTGGATTGGGCAGGCAGTGCCATTGATAGGAAGAGGACTTTGGGGTGCTGCTTCAATATGAGATTAGGTGTGATCTCTTGGTGTAGTAGGAAGGAGTCCTGTGTGGCGTTGAGTACAGACGAGGAAAAATATGTTGTCACTTGCTTGGATATTTAGGAGGTAGTATGTTTCTTTTGAAAACTACTATTTGATTTGATTGATCTGACTTGCATTTTTGTATGATGCAGAGAGGAGCAGTGAAGCTCTCGCATGTGATCTATATCGAAAGCTCTTGAAAGAGGGAGTTCTAGCATAGATAGTGAGACAAGATGTCTGCGCATAAAATCCTAGCGAAGCTCATAGGTAACTTAGATGTAAAACGGTCCTGTAGGTTTTCCTCGGATGTAATTGATCCTGGTGAAGCTCGTGAGTTATCATTGGACATAATCATCCCTGATGTGATTCTATGCTAGAAATGGCTAGAGTGAAGTTTGAATACTTTAGGGAGAATCTTGGTGTTCTCCAAATCGAAGTTCCCTCTAAGGGGAGGTGATGAGCCCGAGAGCCTTTTTGACATGGTAGGATTGGTTCCTTCTGGTCAGATATAAGTGCAGGAGCCTTTCTGAAATGGTGGTAGGTGGGTCCTCCCATGGTAAGATGTAAGTGTAGAGCCCTTCTAACATGGTGGTAGGCGAGTTCTCCCATGGTCAAATGCCCCAAAAACATCGTTTAGGGCCTCAAAACGGCTTCGAAAGTTTAGGACCCAAAAACTGTCAAAAATAGTAAATTGTGCTACAATTATGGAAACTGGAAAACTGAAAGAAACAATGGTAGGGGTCCAAGAGGAATAGGTGGGTGGACACCAATATCCTTCTGGATCATTCCTCCCCCCTTAGGAAGCAATGGTCCCCATTGCGTTGAGTTCCTCCATGAGATGAGGAAACTTCTGTTGAACTTGGTCCTTGGTGAGCCACTTTCCCTAGTGAAGGAGTTGGCCTGCTTTGACAACTCGATATAGTTGGATCTTCTGCTAGCAGGTGTTCTTGATCTGTGTCTCCATAATCCGATCAGCGGTGGCTTGTTCCATGCAGTAGGGGTTTAACTTTGTTGGTGTGAGTTGTTCCACCACGTCTGATGTGTTGAGTAGAGGTGGAAAGTAGGGCCGAAGGCGGTCCACATTGAACACTAGGTGCAGACCAAGGAATGGTGGAATACTGAGCTCGAAGGCATTGTCCCCGACAGCCTTGGTGATGGTGTATGGCCCATATCAGAGCAAGCGAAGCTTGCGGTGGGATCCAGCGAGGCGCTCCTTATGCAAATGTAGCCACACTTTATTGCCCACCTGGAAGTTGTGTTGCACCCGATGTTGATCATGTCACTGCTTGTACTTAGCATTCGATCTGTCCAATATGTCATGAACCTGTTGGCGAATGTGATGAATGTGCTTAATGAAGTTGTTTTCCTTGGAAAATTTAGACTGGATATGAGCTGAATCAGCCTGAGTAGCTGCAAACGGCATGGCTACGTCAATGGAACATAGTTGCTGGAATCCCAAGCCCACCTAAAAGGGGCTGTGATTGGTTGAGCTGTGGAGGGCCCAGTTATAGCTATGTTGTACATAAGGGAGGCTCTCATCCCATGTGCAAGGATGCTTTGAGTTGTACATGCACAAAATGTGTACGATCATCCTGTTGACGACCTCTATCTGGCCATCAGTATGGGGATGGAAAGCTGTGGACTTTGTGAGCTTGGTGTCTAGCATTGACCATAGGCTAGACTAGAATGTACTAAGGAACTTGATGTCCCGGTCTGAGATTATAGACTGTGGGATCCCAAAGTGTACCCACACTCATTCAAAGAAGAGTTTAGCAATGGCTTCTGATATGATATTCTTCTTGCAGGCCGCCACTATGGCCATCTTTGAGAATCTGTCAATGACCAAAAACACGTAGTCATTTCCGTGCTTAGTAGAAGGCAAGCCTGACATGTAATCCATGGAGATGGATTGCCAAGGTCAACTAGGGGTAGGAAACGGAGTATAGAGGCCTTGCTTCTTGATGGATTGTTTGGCAATGTCACAGGTAATGTAGGATCAGATGTACTTCCTGACGTCCTGTCGAAGGTTTGGCCAATAAAAATACTTCTGCAATACTGCCATTTTTTTCTCGACCCCAAAATTCCCAGCGACCCGACTGTAGTGCGCTTCCCAAATAATCTTGGCACGCTCGCTTGAAGGAACACAAAGGTGTCCCTTGTGACACAGTAGTACATCCTGGAGGTGAAATTTTGGAACTTGGTTTCCCTCCAAGAGTGTCTAGTATGTGTGGCTGAATTCTGGATCACTCTTGTAGAGAAGTAGCCAATCAGAAGTCTCGTTCCCACAAGAGTTGAGCACGGTCGTTATCACCACGATCAGTGGACGGCTAAGGCAGTCTGCAGCATTATTAGTTCTTCCCTTCTTTTACTTGATGTTCAAATGAAACTGTTGTAGATATGTGGACCACTTCTGATGGAAATCGTTCTGTAACTTCCCTTATGTCTGCATGAACTGCAAGGGTCGGTGGTCTATGTGGAAGATCGTTTCCTTCCCCAAAATGTAATGCTTCCATTGTCGGCAAGCCTGAACAATCGAATACATCTCTTTGTCATAAGTGGGATATTTGCAGACAATGTCAGACAGTGTCTCACTGTGATATGCCACTGGATACCCTTGTTGATTAAGGACTGCCCTAATAGCATAGTCAAAGGCATCTGTCTCGATCTCAAATGGTTGTTGCAAGTATGGTAATGTGAGCACTGGGGCATAGCATAGGCAATGTTTCAATTTTGCAAATACTTTCTGTTGAGTTTCTGACCAAAACAATTTTGCTTTCGCTCCTCCCTTGGTGACTTGACTCAAGGGCCAAGTGATATGACAGAATCCCAACACGAACCTACAGTAGAAATTAGCAAGGCCCAAAAAGTTGCGAAGCTCTGTTAGAGTAGTTGGGGCTGGCCAATCCCAAATTCCTTGGATCTTGGTTGGATCCACATGTACCCCACAGTAATCAATAATGTATCCCAGACACTGAACTTGGGTCATGCCAAAAGTGCACTTGTCCAAATTGGCACACAACTTGTGCTGCCGCAATGTTTGGAGGACCTGTCGAATGTGGTGGAGGTCCTCTTCCCAAGTTTAGCTGAATATTAGGATGTCATCCAAGTACACTACTGCAAATGAGTTGTTGAATGGCCGCAAGATGTCTTCCATCAGTCTCATGAAGGTTGCAGGAGCATTCGTCAGCCTGAAAGGCATGACCAACCATTCGAAAAGGCCCTCCTTGGCTTTGAAGGCAGTCTTCCACACATCGGTCGGTTCGATCGATACCTGGTGATACCCGGACTTTAAGTAGATATTGCTAAAATATTTATCCCCTTGAAGCTGGTCCAAGACGTCATCAATCTGTGAGATCAGGTACCTATTCCAGACAGTGATCTTGTTCAACGCCCGATAGTCAATACAAAGTCTCCAAGTCCCATCCTTATTCTGTACCAACACGATTGAGCTCCCACAGGGCGATGAACTTGGATGGATGTGACCCTTCTGCAACAGCTTCTAAATTTTCCTCTTGATTTCATCATTCTCTAGAACAGAACGATGATAGATCAGTCCATTGGGCAGCAACGCACCTGGGGTCAGATCAATGGGGTGCTTGACCTGATAGTGGAGAGGCACCCCGGTGGGTGAGGTGAATATGTCCCGGTACTCCTCCATGACCTTGTCCATTTGTTGTTGTCGTGCGGAGGGGCCCTGTCTGGAGGCTGTGGCAACGATCTTCTTCTTTCCCTGAGGGTGGCTCATCAAGAAAACAAACTTCCCAGTTTTGGAAATGAGCTTACTGCATTGTTTTGTAGTAACCAAAGAGATAGTGGTAGGGGGTGGTACCTCTGGTATTCTGTACAAATTATTTCCCAATGTAATAATAACAATGCGAGGACGGGACTCATACACAGCATGTCGCTTCCATAAGTATGGTTGACCTAATAATACATCACAAACATCAAGAGGAGCAATATCACATAATACCTCATCGATGAAGGGCTTGATGCTGTAGGGAAGTCGGCAGTGATGGCTAACGCGGAGATCTCGTCCTTGGTGAAGCCACCCAATGGTGTACGGCTGCGGGTGTGTTGTGGTCGACAAACCCAAGCACTTCACGACCTCTACTGAAATTAGGTTCTTTTGGCTCCCACTGTTGACAATGAACTGTAGTGGGGAACCCTTTACCCACATATGGGAGTGGAAAAGACGCTCCTCCTCCTTTGGATCTTCTGGTTCTTCCTTTTTTATCTTCGTGGTGGAAATGGTGGCGTTGGGCTCTGCATCGATAATCTTCTTCCCTCTATCATTCCCCTTCTCGGGTTGTGATTCAGTGTCAGAGTATGCATCTGATTTAGAAGCCTTTATCTCAGCCACTAGTGACTGCTTAGCCCGACACTCACTTGTGTTGTGAGTGGGGTTCTTATGAAACTGGCACCACTTTCCCGCTTCCTTCTTCGGCTTTGCAGTGTTGCTTTTTGCTTGCAGCTTTGGCAAGTTTTCTTGAGTCGCCATGCCTTGGCTATGTCCTTGGTTCTACGGTTTGGAGGCACCTTTCCCTTACTTTTGATTCGTAGATCCAAAGTCTCGCTTTTTCTGTTTAAATTTTTTCTCAATTTTAGCAACGTACCGATATGCCGTACCAAGCGAGGAGATGTCGAGGAACTCCATTTCCTCCTGAATGTATCTGTGCAGACAACTACGGTACTTTAGCACCAAATGTTTCTCTGAATCTTTGATACCCAACTTGGTGTGCAGGGTATGGAACAGATTCATCGGCTCATGCACATCTTGATCTCTTTGTTGCCGCAGTGTAGTCCATTGGATGTGCTTGTCCTCATAGCTCCCCACAGGATACTATTGTCCCTTTATGGCATCTCAAAAAGAATTCCAAGTGGGTACGACCGAGAACAGAGAGGGTTCCTCCTCATCCTTTCTCTCACAGTAGGTTTCCCACCAGTGCTTGGCATGGGGGTCAGCTTTGAGTAGAGAAAAAATAATCTTTTCCCTCAGAATAGTCATGAACCGAGAAATATCCTTCTAATAGATTCAAAGATTTATCTACGACATCTGCATCTATTCGACCATCAAATATGGGAATGTTGAAGTTTACTTGTACCTTAAAAGGGGTTGCACCTCTAGAGTGGCTGCTAGATGTAGATGCGCCGCCAGTGGGAAGTCGTTGAAGGATCTGGGAAAAGTTATCCATTATCGCGTTCCTTTGTTTTTCAAGGGCCTCCTCGAGCAACATTTTGATAGGATCTTCTGCGCCCTCTTCTTTCTTTTCGTCCCCCATGGGTGGCCGTCAGGATTTGTGAGGCTGATCTTGCAAAGGTTCAACTAGATCGAGCCCTAACTCTTTATACCCCGCCCTCGTTGGGGACATGCAAAGAAGGATCAAGAAAGAGCAGATTGCTCTAATACCACTGATCCGGATTTATGCAGGAACGCAACAGAATACACCAATAACCATAGAAACAAAAATGCAGCAGAAATAACACTTCATTTCGGGCCTGTGCAAGAAGATGAGGGACCTTTTTGGCGCGTTAGATGCAATAGAAACCTGAAAAATTAGGCATCCCTCAACTTACTTGGATTTTTTGAGATACTTATGCAAAATATCTTGCATTGAGTAAAAAACATTAAATGTAGGAAATTGAATCATCTTTCCGAATATATAACTTTTATGTATCGAAAATTTACATAGCTATGTCAAATTTCATTTTTCCTAACATGCACTTTTATTTTTCAGGGAAATTATAAGGTATATGTTTTTGTGGGTGCAGCCTTTGAGGGCCTAAATGATTGAATCAAGCTACAAAAATTGACATCTATGTAGAGAACCCATAGCACTAGTGCGGAATTATTTTTCGAAAATTAAATTAGTAATTTTATAATATTTTTAGAATTGTCTAAGTGAGAAAACCTCGAAAATGGTACGTGTTTTGTGGGTGCAGCCTTTGAAGGTCTTAATGCAAAAATCATGAAATGGGGTTTTGATAGAACGTAGAGGTTAGTGTCTACTTGTGCACCATACAATTTTTGTTTGAAGTGATCAAGAATTGAAAAAGTTATAGAAGAAACACTAACAGTGTGTTTCACGAGTTAAGGAGGTAGGAGAGAAAAGAATTTGAAGAAAAATATGAAAAATTAATAATTTCAAATAAAAGTTACATATTTGGAATCTGTAAAAAAACCATATTTGTGTTTAAGATTTCGTCAAAAATGATTGTGTGTAGCATACTGTAAAGAGTGGTTAAACACAGGTTTCTTCAGAAACTGGAAGAAACACCCAATTAGCTTTGGTTCATGATTACCATAGCACAGGTTTGGTATTACCGAAGCAAACACCAAACCATACACATAGGATTAAGGTTGACATGTGACCAAGTGATTCGGATTGGTTTTGACTCTAAAAAACATGGCGCGCTTTATTTGAATTCAAAAAAAAATTCCCGCTCATAGAATTTTGAAACGCGCTCACGTTATAGTGAACCAAAACACGCATGCGTTATAGTGAACCAAAACGCGTTATTGAAAACATAAAAAATATTTTTTAATAATTCAGAGGGGGTAGGAAAGACTTTGGTTAATGTTTTAGAAGGGGTGGGGAAGGATCAAGGGA
>LPNX010540977.1:0-20216 GCA_001517045.1 Pseudotsuga menziesii
TATATCTGTATCTCTAAGCATAATAAGGGAATCATGGAAAAACACAAGGCACACGCTAGCATACAAGCTGGACCCTCCTGTTGTTATCATGGGTTCATACTTCAAAGGAATCCTAAGCATAGGAAGGGCATAATGGAGGAAAAACACAGCACGTGCTGTTGTAGGAAGCCAGACCCTCCAATTTGTTATAAAGGGTTAGCAATCTAAATAACTTGAAGCATAAGAGCGTGATTTGTCATGGATTTAAAATAAGTAATTCAATCAGCCGTACCTTCTACATCTATATAAAGAAACCCCACACATAGCAACCAACAATGTTCAAAAGCAATCAGGCTATTTTGAGATCCATGTTCCAGGTCAGGTGAACATGATCCAAAACAAAAACATACACATCATGCAAACTATCCTTCAGGATCATGGAGGGTTGTAATAAATGATAGACGTACTTACGAGACCGAGTTAGGGCAGAGAGAAGAAAAAAACAAAGCTGTAGTCATGGTACTGCTAGCGCCATCCACCAAGGCGGGTAACTACCTCTCCAATTGGCCCGCTCCTCTTTCAACACGCAGAGCTCGCAAAATCGCAGGTATTACGTCTCCATTGGAAATAGCAAGGATCGAATGGCATAAAAACATGGAGGGCTCTTTTTTAGAAGACAAAGAGGTCTTTTGGACACGCTGTGGTCATGCAGGTCGCTCCTCCTCTACACAAAAATGACATAGAGATTTTTCTGCTTTCAACCTGGAATCGTTCCCACTGAAAAGGGGAAGAATTTTTTTCCCTTTTCTCTCTACGGATCCCCAGCAGCCTTTTGCTAAGGCGCGCCAATCCTTTTATCCAAGGGATTCGTAACCTCCCAATAACCAAGGAGTAACGGTCTCATTTTCTAGGGTAGGCCACGCGTACCCAAATACACGGAAGTCAAATATGTCCTTAATTTTGGCGTTCTGAATTAGCTCGAGGCATGCATTTAGCCTGACCATAATTATTCGCCTTACTGACATCTAAGTAAATTCCTCAAGTCAAGGCAGAAACTCTTGCCACTAACTTTGCTTAGGAGGATTTTTCCTAAAAACAGACCGAAGATCAGCCTCCTTCATGCAGAGGAGATTCCTTTCAACGCTGGGTGCATGTTAAGCCTCTTATTTATGCATATAGATACAAATATATCCCTTCTCAAAACTATATGAATATATGTATATTCATATATATATATCTCGGTATGTAGTTTATTTACCCCATTAACTAATGGATAATAAATATATATATACCTATACATATTTATGTTATTTGCACACATGACCTATGTGTTCCTTTTACCGGTTTTGATGTCCCTCTTACTGAAATTGGCGACTATGAAAACCCACCAATAATATCCTAGCAAGATTCCTTACGCCACAACATTAGGTTATGAACAACTAGGTCTGCTAGGTGTTGTCAACCATTAGTCTCTCCTCCTAGTGGACACGGTTGCGGGAAATGATGCTATACTCAAGTCTTAAGCCGCCCAAGTTCATGACTTAGGGAATCACATATAAGGTTCTACTGGTGGGGGCCTTGGCCTTGAGCTCCCCACCAGAGAATAAATACATTCATAAAAAATATTCTAGTTCATAGGAGAGGGATATTACATCCTTTCCCCCTAAAAGAAAGAACACCGTCCTCGGTGTTTCTTGTTTCTTCGACAAGTCTTTTATTCTTTTCTGGACTCATCTCTTCTTGCTTGACCTTGTTCGGATCTCTCTTTCGGTCTTCTTTTCTGATCCTTGTGGGTTCATAGGACCTGCAAAAATCGGTTCTACCCAAATTCCACATAGATAAGAGTCAATTCATCATGAATGTAATTAGCAAGTCATTTGCAGCATCATAACTACTTTTCAGTCCTTTCCAATAATCCATGTCCAAATTACAATTCAACTTAAACGAAAGTCATAGATTCTGTTGCAATCTGCAATTTTCTAATGTTCATCGGTGTCATATTACCCAATTATTTTCCATAATGCAATGGATACATTAACAAAACATGACTACAAGCATTGAAATCCCATTATATCAATAATGTCAATCAATCAACATATTACCTCATCGGTACTTGTTTACCTGCAATGCACATACCTTTTTCCGCATTGTTCCTTTCTTGGATGTCCTCCATCCCAGCACATCAAGTGCCAACAGTACGCTAAGTACCAATTCAAGCCACCCAACACAAGGACGATACCAACCCTTCGTGTATCTCCTCTGTGCTATTCAGGGTGCTTGTCATTATTCTTCATTCAAGCCACCCAACACAAGGACGATACCCTGTACCCCTCTTAGCGGTATCTCCTTTAGGGTGCTTCACCAAGCTGAGGCACTGCGTTCTCGCACACCTCCACAGTGCCTAGAGGTTATTCTGTTCACAGAGTCCCCCAACTCATGTGACAGTCCTCTAATGTGTGCGGAACGAGCCTTAACCACACGTCTTACATCTGGACGTCCCCATAATGCATAATGGTCCCTCGCTGGCCCGGGGGAAAACAAGGTAGATTTTAACCACTACCTCCATCACCACTCCCTCTTCTGGTGATAACTTTATACACATGACATTTAACTCATCAAAGTCCTGGAGCTTTAGCCTTTTTCATGGCCATAATTTTCCATGCCTGCAATCACTCCATATGTAGTCAGTTTATCATATTATTAATTCAAAGAATATCAAACTTTTATCATAAATCATGCCTTACCCCATTTCTCATTCATCGGTAAGAACCTTTTCAATTATTTTAACACGAGAATTGACATGAAGGCATTCATACTAAGCCACAACCTTTTCAATTTACAACAACACAATTCGCAAGGAGCCACATATAGCCTGAGAATTTGACAATGCAAACACTCATTAACTTCAATTTATCACAACAGAAAAAATTCACTTAGTTTTGCCATTTTATATGTACAACATCTAAACTTTTTTAAAGTGCTTGTCAATGCCATAAGACCAACATCCAATCCTGTTAATAATTCTAAACAAAGCAAATTGCCTACAATAAGCCTCACCACAAAAAGGTCAAGAAATCCCAATCAAAAAGACTAATTAAACAACTATCTTAGTTAAATTATCCCCTCTACAATATCCATGATTAAAATAAATGATGCATACCTTTTCTATAGATCGAAACTAAGGTCAAAAACCACAAGTAAGGGATTTGCAAAAATCAACCAGCAGACCAAGGATTTAGCATACCTCAGATCTATAGGAACTATGATATGAGATCATGCACCATTTCTATTGTAATGCTGATGAGGCATCTTTATAACATATTTTCCACAAGGTGCAGAAGTTTCTTCCATCGAAATGCCAAAAACTTCAGCAACGCACAGTCATCAAATCGATTTCCATCAGTAACATACCCATAATTTAGACATATATGTTGGGGTCACGTATAGCAAAACGAGACTTCCTCTATTGCTGCAAACGTCCAAACGAGTTAAATAATATCGAAAAAAATTAAGAAAAGAAGTTGTTCAGTGGAAAGTAAAATCCATTCTAGGACTTCTTTAATATAGATGACATCAACATATGCCATCATTCATTTTTGTTACTGACATTAATATCGTAAGGTCCCCAAATCCTGCAGATAAGGTATTTCAAGGATATGTTCTCTATTACATCTCATTAGTCAACAACGAATATGAAAATCACAAACAAGACATACAATAAAGTGGTCAGAGGACTTGTTCTTTGGATGTGAACCCTAAAGAGTAATGATCCCCTCCGAGTCGTAGTAAAAGCAATCCAAAGGTATACAGAGCTAGGCTTCTAGTGTCATCGCATAATCCAGAAAGAAGAGGAATACCACATAACAATTGTTGAAGCTCTCAGGTCTAATATTAGCCAAATCAAAGCACGGTAGAAACAAGAGATTCCCAGGGGTTCATAAATTTACCAAGCCGAGGTTTACCCTTGATCACAAGGATTTGGATCTATCTCATAGACCAGATCTTTCATATATTCCATCAACCACATCAATCCCAACAAGGAAGAGTATTTTCCAGTTCTACAGGAATCTTCGTCCAATAGAAGGTGTATCTCCAAATCTTATCAACTGTCAGACCCTAATTCAAATCACAGAGGAAAATCATGGCTTCTACTCCGAGCACACACTTTACTCCTTCTGAAACACAGACTTTGGCAAGGGATTATACATTGATGCCATCAATCAATAATTATATGCTAGAATGACACCACCTTGGATCGATGGTCTACACCATAATCTCATACATAAAACAAATCATAATACATCGGCGAACAAACCATGACAAATCTCACACAGGCCGTGAAATCACCAAAAATCATGCCTGGGAACGTGAAACGCAGGGAGAGTTCTTTCCAAGCTCATTGTTTAAAACAATGAGATGCAGTCTAGATTCAGAGTATAAGATGCATTTATAAAAAAATAAAAATAAAAAATAAAAAAAGTCGTCATTACAGGCATTGGAAAATCGCAGGCCCGAATTAAATTTTTCAAGACGCAGATCAAAGTACCCCACGACCCTGATCATAGGTAGTGGAAAAAAAAATGGAGGCCATAATAAGTTTTACAATGCATAAAATCAGTTATCAAAATACCAGATTGATCTTACATAGTAACTGAGCATTCAAAACATTAAATCTACAGAATTCAAACATTCAATTTTCCAACTCGATCTTTCGGAATAACAAGCATTCAAAACATTAAATATGCATCATTCAAACATTCAATTTTCCAGCTGCAGACATTCAATTTTCTAGCTGGATCTTTTGAATAACAAGCATTAAATCTCCGTAAGAAAGAAGGGCCATAACAATTGTATAACAATCTGCCCTGCAAGTTTTAATTTCTGACACGCTTTCCTTCCTTTTTCGTTGGCAATCTACGGCACTTTAGAAGGGTTTCATATGTCTTTGGCACAAGGATGGCCAAAATGGCGGAAATCTACAGTTTGTACACAAAATCTTAATTGACAGACAGGGATCTTACGAAATCAAGATCAGATGCATATGTCTGATCAAAGCAAATGCTGAATCAAAACCCAATCAAGAAGACGTTGACATTGCAGGTATATCCAAACCTTGGAAAATGCAACAAAACCTTCATTGTTTTCTCTTATTGAAAAAAAAAACCAGACATTATTAACCAAACGAAACACATGGAAACAAACAATAGTGGATCAAGCCCTAGCATTCACCTAGTTGGGAGCCCCATATTATCACAGATATACCAAGGTGTAAATTCATGTCTTTAGGTCTAAGTTTAAAATAATATAAGTAACACTTATCTTACTTATGCAGAGGAGTCGCATACAAAGGTCTCGTCTTTATAGCGATTTGTATGACATACAAGCTGTAAATGCATGCTTTCATATCTATGCTATTAATGCACAATAAGCAAGGATTAGCATACTTATGCGTAGGAATCACATACCAAGATATTATCTCAATCTCAAGCCAAAAGATGCAACGCCCATCATAAATCATTAAGAGAAACCACATACAAGGGTTTAGTCAAACATGCATGATTATCAGATTTGCAGAAAAATATACCTCAAGTCAACCTGCAACGATTATCATATTTATGAGAATCTATCTCTTGTAGCCACACATGGGGTGTTAGTTGGTAATTGCAGAGAAGCAAATATCGTAATCTGATATGAATTCTTTGGGGAATGAAACCATTACAGGGAATGCCCAAAATGATTATAATTTATACGTTTATTGATGACGATCTCACCTCGATATGATCGAATCTCCAACGCAATTCTTCTTCCAGATGTAATCCTGCAATTATCATGTTAGCCCATTCTTGAGGGCCCAGCGTTGTAGCTGGGCTCTGATACCATATGTAGTAAACCTCATGTACCTTAATGTGTTAAGTGATGTATTTGCGGTTCAGGTGTCAGCAAAAATAAAATCTTTAGTAATCCTTCCACCAATTAACACATTTTTATTGCATTCATAACCATTATGTAAACATGAAATAATCTAGCACGACAAAATAACACAAACAAGACAGCCATTTTTCACGTGGTTCACCTCGTCCACGAGGCTACATCCACCAATCATTTGCTAGTTCTTTTATTCTTATCGGAGAGAAAAATATTACAAGTGGTGGCACAGCCAGTGCCATCCTCTACTGCGATTCTCTTCACGGAGAGACACATTCAACAGTACAATTTGCCTCTTTCATAGCAAAACACTACATTGATACTTTTACCTTATCTTGTCATAACTAGGCATATACAACAAGTTCCCTAAACATAGGAAATCATTTTCCTCCAATCAAGTAGTGACTCTTAGCCACAATCAAGACAGTATAAAAAGTCTCTTTTTATTTGTATCAAAACATCTGATTTTTCTTTTACAGTTTAATCCCCATTCAAATTGGGTCTTTAGGTGATATCGGTAGAGGGGGGGGGGTTATTTCATTCAGGCTCTATGATATCAAAAAGAAATGCAAAACCAGGCATCTGACTGCAACCCTACCAATTCAGGATATGCACTGAAACCAAACACGCAATGCATTTTATGGACGTAACCACTAATTAGCACATACAAGGTAGGCCCTACCTTCCAAACTATGTAAATAACACCAGTTAAGTCTGGATCTAAGAAATTTTATAGCGCACTTACCCTCCACGCTGAGAAATCCAACATATACACACAGTAAAAGGCAGAATTGTTTGCCAACTCTGTACGCAGAGAGACAGCGAGACTTCTATTCGCGTTGAGGATAATATCTATCCGACACATGGGTGCACTAAAGCCTACCCAAAGCTGTGACTATGCTTTATTGATATCGTTATTACAGAATGTTGTTCCCAGATCTCTGGAAAAAAATTAGAATAGCTGCAGGCTAGGATCCCTTGCCCAATGCGCATATGAAAGGGCCAGGACAGATCTACTCAGATCGTCAGAAAAATAAATTGGGCACTCAAGAAAATCGCTGGCCGGTCCCCTCGGATGGTGAGGACGACTATGGAAAACAAAAATGATAATACGGTCTGATTCCAAATGTGGACTAGAATGCCGTAGAATTCCATTAGGTATATATATATATATATATATATATATATATAAGCATAATAAGGGCATCATGGAAAAATACAAGGCGCACACTGGCATACAAGCTGGACCCTCCTGTTCTTATCATGGGTTCGTACTTCAAAGGAATCCTAAGCATAGGAAGGGCATAATGGAGGAAAAACATAGCACACACTGTTGTAGGAAGCCAGACCCTCCAATTTGTTATAAAGGGTTAGCAATATAAATAACTTGAAGCATAAGGGCGTGATTTGTCATGGATTTAAAATAAGTAATTCAATCAGCCATACCTTCTACATCTGTATAAAGAAACCCCACACATAGCAACCAGCAATATTCAAAAGAAATCAGGCTATTTTGAGATCCATGTTCCAGGTCAGGTGAACATGATCCAAAACAAAAACATACAGAGCATGCAAACTATCCTTCAGGATCATGGAGGGTTGTAATAAATGATAGACGTACTTACGAGACCGAGTTAGGGTAGAGAGAAGAAAAAAACAAAGCTGCAGTCATGGTACTGCTAACGTCGTCTACCAAGGCGGGTAACTACCTCTCTAATTGCCCCGCTCCTCTTTCAACACGCAGAGCTCGCAGAATCATAGGTATTACGTCTCCATTGGAAATAGCAAGGATCCAATGGCATAAAAACATGGAGGGCTCTTTTCTAGAAGATGCAGAGGTCTTTTGGACACGCTGTGGTCATGCAGGTCACTCCTCCTCTACACAAAAATGACATAGAGGTTTTTCTGCTTTCAACCTGGAATCGTTCCCACTGAAAAGGGGCAGAATTTTTTTCCCTTTTCTCTCTACGGCTCCCCAGCAGCCTTTTGCTAAGGCGGCGCAATCCTTTTATCCAAGGGATTCGTAACCTCCCAATAACCAAGGAGTAACGGTCTCATTTTCTAGGGTAGGCCACGCGTACCCAAATACACGGAAGTCAAATATGTCCTTAATTTTTCCGTTCTGAATTAGTTGGAGGCATGCGTTTAGCCTGCCCAAAATTATTCGCCTTACTGACAGCTAATTAAATTCCTCAAGTCAAGGCAGAAACTCTTGCCACTAACTTTGCCGAGGAGGATTTTTCCTAAAAACAGACTGAAGATCAGCCTTCTTCATGCAGAGGAGATTCCTTTCAACGTTGGGTGCATGTTAAGCCTCTTATTTATGCATATAGATACAAATATCTCCCTTCTCAAAACTATATGAATATATGTATATTCATATATATATATATATCTCAATATGTAGTTTATTTACCCCATTAACTAATGGATAATAAATATATATATACCTATACATATTTATGTTATTTGCACATATGACCTATGTGTTCCTTTTACCGGTTTTGATGTCCCTCTTACTGAACTTGGCGACTATGAAAACCCACCAATAATATCCTAGCAAGATTCCTTACGCCACAACATTTAGGTTATGAAGAACTAGGTCTTCTAGGTGTTGTCAACCATTAGTCTCTCCTCCTAGTGGACACGGTTGCGTGAAATGATGCTATACTCAAGTCTTAAGCCGCCCAAGTTCATGACTTAGGGAATCACATATAAGGTTCTACTGGTGGGGGCGTTGTCCTTGAGCTCCCCACCAGAGAATAAATACATTCATAAAAAATATTCCAGTTCATAGGAGAGGGATATTACACTTATAAACGTAAACATTACCAAAACCAATACAAGGTTACACAGTCATTTAAAGTTTGCCTTGCACCATTGCAAGGAATGGTGGTTCCACCATTTCAATAAAATAAACTTATTACAATACCTAGAGCCATTGAGAGTTACCCAAACATGTTTTCCAAATGACAATAGATACAAACCTTACATCGCATCTATCCTCCCAAGATCCATTCCATCACATAGTGCAGAGGCAGAGCTCACGCAGCGCTGCTGAAAATGATCTGAACCAATGCGTGACCCAAGCCCTAAGGTTGAGGCCCATGTATTTAAATCCACATTAATGTCGCCACCTTGGCCTTTGTCAACTAAATTCAAAACCCACATTGTATAGGTTATATCACCCTTTCAACACAAAGCCAAGTATTGATCAATATGCCATGTAAAATATACATCGAATTACATTGGGTTTAATCCATAAGTCTGTGGCATATGAAATATCCCATCGGGGGCTATAGGCCAAACTTATAAAATATTATACCAACTATTAAAACCATACACTAAAACTATGTTAAAGCATGAACCAATGGGTAAATCCTTTATACCATAATAAATGGGTGACACATAAATAATAGGTGTAGTATTGACCAAGTCACTATCATAAACTTCATATGTATAACAATAATAAGCAGTTAATCATAGGCTAGTTAACCATCCATCCGGGTCTAAATATCATCTAACAACCGACATATTGTAACTAGGATAGATATGTGAAACTCGGTGCTAGTGATGAAATGGACAGCTTGGCCTGTTCAGTTTTTATAAGTAGTTTTTTGTCGCCAAGTGTACATGCACGTAAAATGGAAAGAAATCCATTAGTTCGTAAGAACTAAGTAATCCTTATGTAACAAGTAGAAAAAAATTACCTCTGAGGTGTTACAAGGGAAACTAGTCTCACCACTCCACTGCCTTTTCCAATAACAAACTTAAGTAAGAATTGTGTACACGAAAATAATCAAATTTATAACCAATGAGTACCTAATCAAATAACTAACATACATGTAAATGCGTAACCATTGATCATAAAAATAATCAACATCGTGAAAATGTAAGTAATACGTTAAATAACTGCATCAAGAAATAAGAAAGCAGAGTGTAAGAACCAACTTACGACTTTACAATACAGTGAACAAAGTGCGACACATTCCGTACAATTTCAAATAATGTCCAACATAGTTAGTTTTGGCTAGCATAATAAAAAAATATATATTTTCAAATTTTGTGGACATTACAATACTTTTGGGCCATCTATTTATAGATCTTATATTTTTGTATTTTATTAATTTTTACATATATTAAGTTTTATTTTCTATGGACTGTAGTAATTTTTTTGGAGCTGATTTCTATGGTTTGAAGTTTTCATTTTTTGGATATTGTTCGGGTTTTATTTTATGAAAAAAAAAATCACACATGCAATTCGTAGAGTTTTTTTTTCATATTTCTGTCATTTTTAAGGGATTTTGGCAACCCATATTTACTGTGTGGAAATCATTTTTGTCTCAAGAGAAAAATATTAGAAACTATCTTAATTGAAAGTAATATTGAGTTGGCCCCAAAGGGTTTTTACCATTAACCTTGAGAGTGTTCCTTGTAAGTAGTTTTAACAATTCCTTTTGGGGTTGCTGGTTTAGAGTATCATTTATTTTATAGTCCCTATGAGATATTAGAGTGTTTTTTTTAAATAAAACATTGTATTACTTTACAGAGACAAATTACATAGCAGATAACGTCCATAATAGTCAAAAGGCAATATTATCCACGACACCATTCGGTACCAAACCTGTTTTTTCTTCCCAAAAGAATACAGAGTCTTCCCAAGCCTTCCATATGTCCCCATAACATCTTTTCCTATAAAAATTACAGAAGTTGCATTCCCACAACATTACAGAGACACTATAAATCCTAGTGAGTTCTAGATTCACCATAAACTGTATGTTCATCAAAAATTCTGCTACTGGTCTACAGAAAACAACCTCTAAATAAAACCAAAGCCAGCATAACAAAAGAGCCAGACAGAAAGAGGAGAAATTAGACCTGGTCTGGAGGGGTGACACCCAAGCAGGGTGAAACTATTGAGGTTAGAGCCGCAGTGGCATTCTTCGGGCCAGCTTCGTTCTCAATTCCTGCCTCATCTCCTTCGTTCTACGACCAATAGGGTGGAAAGGTTAGCCCAACTTGGCTGTGACTATATCTATCTTCTAGTGCATGATGTGGCACTTGCTGATATGTTCCTTCCATATTTGCACTGGTTCCTCATCCCCTTCACCCTTAGCTTCTCTTGCCACCCGAGGAATGACCCACCAAATGCGTCGTAACCCAGTAAATCATCAGCAAATGATCATAAGTAGAGGCTCTGCTTTCCATGGTGCCAGGGTCAAGGACCCAGTCTACTACTTCCTCATGTAAGCATTCTTTCGGCATGAGCTTCAGCTTTTCCCAAAGCTCTACAACCACCTTGTCGACCTCCAAATGAATTTCTAGTGGGACATGTTCCTTGAAATGTTTTGCCTCCTCCTGGGATTGAATTTGAGCCCTGGTTTCTTGACGAGTTCTCCTCAAGATGCCCTTTCCCTTGCATTCAGGGTGAGCAGAAGCTTCCCCAGATCCTAACTCCATTCTAAACCACCACTTGGGAGCCTTAATACAAGGGAGAGGAATGCAAACCAGAAGCAAGGGGCAAAGCCAAAACACAACTTCAATAACACACACCAATGGGAACACTAGAGAGAATGCGTGGTTTTGGAACCTAAAAACTTTGCAACATCGGGCAGTGATAGATGGCAGAGCCTTCGCTACATAAGAAGAGGAGGGATGCATGGGAGCCTTCCCATCGCAGGCCTTTTCTCACGTGAGGCTAATCATGAAGGTGAGATCCTTCATACCTGCACCTACTATGTCCCTCCTATGGAAATTACGACCACAATCCTACCAACGATATCACCTCAATATGCCCATCTTATCATTCTCTGCAGCATTAAACATAATGATGGTGAAGGACAACCACCATATCCTCTGATTATTTAACCCACATCACCTGCCAAGAATTTAGGATGGTCTAGTTTGGGCATGCTCGCGCCTCCTATGCCCATCTATCCTACAATCATCCAGACGAGCCACTTGCGCCCTACTGTTTAGATCACTTGAGGCCACTTATCTATAATGCTGGGACCATTCTTTCTCCCTGAATGCCTCTAGTCTGTCGCATCAAAATCCCAGTTCACCTTCCATGCCAACATTTTCTAGCAAGTCAGCTGCTTTGTTGGACTCTCGTCTGACATGGCTAAAGGAAATCACTATATGAGTAAGGAGGAGGATGCGGAGGTATTCCAACCTAATAGAAATGTGCTAAATAGAGGATACCTTTTCAGAGGCCTATCCCATCACCATTCGTTTGGACATCTGGATAAGTATGCTTGAGTCTCCCTCAATGATTGCAGGGAAGCAGCCACCTCTGAGCAAAACTTTAAAGCCGCAAATCATTCCCTCTAATTTGGATGAATTATTAGTGTCCAAACCAATGGCTCCCAGAAAAATATTCAAAATCCTTCCATCATGGTGACAGCATAAACCACCAAAGCCCGTAAGTCCAGGCTTTCCCCTGGAGGCTCCGTCAAAGTTCAACTTCAAAGCCTATGGGGGAGGGGAGGACCAGAAATTCGACCTGGATGGATAGAATATCGTGTCTCATCTTCAGAGGCCCTCCATCAGAGAGTTGTCAAGACCCCAACTTGCAACAATCTGGGCTTCTTCTCGAGGGATTATCTTATCCTAGTCATGCCATTGCATGCTCCAGATGGAAGACAACAGGTTGTCCTTCACCATATTCCACACTGCCTCTGAATCTCTATGTTGATACCTGAAGATCCTAGCCTTTTGTTCCTTCCACAGACACCACATGGCCATACCCAGGAAGGCATCCCACATAGATATGATAATAGGGTTCCTTAAAGGCTTTTGGGAGCCACTCTTTTAGGGTTTGGGATGGTTGACCCTGCTTCCTATCGCTTCTTCAGAATCCCATCGCCCCTTTCTCCCATATGATCGCTATGAATGTGCACTTATCCAGGAGGTGACCCATGGATTCCTCCTCTTAATAGCACATACATCATTGAGAGGGTCCTTTCACCCCACAATGTCTCAGGTTTTCGTTGGTCAAGATCCTTCTTCTGACAACTAGCCACACGAAAAGAGATACCTTGGGCCAAAGATTCACGGTCCATTTCTTCTTCCAGATTTCGTCGTCCTCCTCATGGTTACCCAGTCTGATATTGTAGGCTTCCTCAATGCTAATGGAGCCCCAATTTGTATTTCCCATCTTAAAATGTCTAGGCCTTTCTTAACCTTGACAAAATGTTGGATCATTTCTTCCTGAAAATCCCCCCAATCATCCATGCTTGTGAGTTCAGGTTTATCCTGAAAATACCATTGTCTGTGACCTTTGGAATTTCCAAACATCTAAGATTGGTTCACCTCGACCTTTCCTTCCTCGATGGCCTTCTCCTTGATATGAATCCATCGCGGATCTCTCCAAGGGATGGGAAGCTGATTCCATGAATCATCCGAGAATTTGGCACTGTTACCATCCCTGATCTCCCAGAAACTATGGTCTTGGACAATATTCCTGCAAGTCATTGCTTTCATCTATATGGGGGACCCACTTAGAGTCTCGTTGAATCTAATGAATTGCTGAATGGGCCGCTCAAAACCAGATTTAATCTACCAAATCTTGATCCAGGACTCAGATGAATGATTTACCCATTGCCACCAAAATTTTGCTCCTTGGATCTTAGAAATAACTTCGATATCTCTGAGGCCCAGTCCTCCCCGCTCCTTTGGGCAACAGATATCCTCCCAGTAGACTAGGGAAAATTTAGCTTTTGCCTCTCTTACACCTGACAAAAAAGTCCGTTGTAGAATTCAAATTACCTTGACGATAGACTTAGGAGCTAAGAGAATCAAGAATAGGTATATAGGCATAGCCTGCATGATGGTTTTAATAAGGATCAACCTACTGGGGAAGTTTAAGAGTCGAAGAAACTAGCTTGAAATTTTATGCTTCATTCTATCTAGGAGTTCCTGCGAGGATGATTTCTTCATCCTCCCCACCCCAGGTGGAATTCCTAGGTACTTAGATGGGAAGGATCCTTCTGAGAAACCCAGGATCCATAAGATGTTCCTCTACGTAGCTGGGGAGTTGTTCACAAAAAATCCCGAAGACTTGTTCAGATTGACATCTAATCCCGAGGCCTTAGAAAAGAGGTTTAGGCTATTTTTGAATCTTTTTGCTTCTTGGACTGAAGAGTGCCCCATGAGCATAGTATCATCTACACATTGCTGGTGAGTCTGAGGTGCCATTCCATCATGAACTTTGAACCCTCTGATTTATCCTCTCTCTGCCTAGGACATGATAAGGTGACTCAATCCTTCAGCCATATGGATGAAGAGGAAAGGGGACAGAGGATCACCTTTTCTAATACTGTGAGTGGGATGGAAAGTAATAGTCGGGGACCCATTAAGTGTTAGTTTTTCAACATTTAAGCTAGCAATATGTTAATATCTTTTCACTGAGAGAATAACAAGTACAACAATCACATAAGCACATCACAAGAGACAAGAGACACAAAGATTTTAGGAGGGGAAATCATAAATGGAGAAAACCCCTCAACTTCCTCTATGATAGTATCACCACAAGATGAGATCCCAAAATAGTAAGATGACCTCCCAACACAACAGCAGCATTCTGTCTTCTGTCAAGCCAAAGTATTTCCTTCTCCAAAGGTGCGCCACACTTGAGAGAGCAAGAGAGCTAAGTCACAAGTGATAAATAGAGAGACACACACTCTCTATTTATATTAGTCCGTTCACTTAAGTTGCCATTTCACAAGTAGGCTCAACCCTAATAATTACTACTCGAGCCTACACCTTAATTAGTGTATAATAACTCATGTGCCCCTAAACAGTGGGAACTTACCTAATGACTTGATATGACTTGTTTACATTATAATCCTCCCGATCGAAACATTGGGGCATGACCACATGACTCAAATACATAATAGAAACATCCCAGAATAAACATCGGGTTACAATAATATAAAATACATAGAAGAATACATTCCGAAGTTACATATACATCAACACTCCCTCTTAACTAGGAAGGTATTCTTTCGACACAATTTTTTAGCACTGGTCTTCTTCTCTGCATTAACTGGATCATCTGAGTCATCTTCATCTTCAAGTCATCTGGATCTGGATCATCTCTCGATCTGGATCATCATAAAACATCATCACAAGATCTAGATCATCACTCGATCTAGATCAATATTACTGGACTGGATCTGGATCATCACTCGATCTGGATCATCTCTCTATACTGGATCTGGATCATCACTCAATCTGGATCATCACTCGATCTGGATCTCTCGAAGTCATCATGACTGGATCTGGATCATAGCTCGATCTGGATCTCCACTGGTCATAGGAAGTTCTATAGAGCCAGCCCTTTTTCATGCTGGTTGTAGGCCCACCACCTGCAGGTCTTCATCATCACCGGCCATACTGTGGAATCCTTAGGACTTATTACGTGCGTCACAAAACCTCGAAAGATCATCCCAGGATGTTACGAGCACACAGCTCTACCTATAGGATCTCCCAGGGCTCCGAATTACATGTGACCTCACCACAAAACCTCGCAAGAGAATCCCAGGCTGTTACGAGCACAAAGCTCTACCTATAGGATCTCCCAGGGCTCCAAATTACATGTGTTCATGGCAAAACCTCGCAAGAGCATCCCAGGACTGATTACGGGCACACAGCCCAACCTAACGGATCTCCCAGGGAACCGAATTACATGCCATAGGACAAAACCTCGAAAGAGCATCTGCCAGATATCCCAGGGAAGCGAATTACATGCCATAGGAAAAACCTCGAAAGACTATCTGCAGATCTCCTAGGGCTCCGAATTACATGTCCTCCTAGAGAAAAACCTCGAAAGAGCATTTTCCAGATGTCCCAGGGCACCGAATTACATTCCATAGGAAAAACCTCGAAAGACCATCTGCAAATCTCCCAGGGCTCCGAATTACATGCTCATCTGCAGAACCTGATCCACAGCCATAGAGTATCAACCTGATGCTCACCATACATCATCCTGATGTACTCATGATCATCCTGATCATCATCACTACAACATCCTGCTGCATATCATCTGGAGCAACATCCTGAAGCTCGTCATCCATGATCATCTTGATCATATAGTGCATCTACCTGATGCATACCAAGTATCTATCATCATACATTATCTACCTGACCATACAATGTATCCACCTGGTACATATATAGATACATGGTCCAAGCACACATCATCCAGCGCTTACATCCACAGCCATGTGAAGGATCCCCCTTCCAACATGCTTGGAATGGCTTCAGCAAATGTGTCCATCACTTCTTCCTCGAAGTATCCTCGATCTGAAGCACGCCAAGTCTCTCTCTGAAGTACTCGAACTTCACCCTGGCTAGTGGCTTCGTCAGCACATCTGCAATCTTCTTGTCCGTCGCAACATACAGGAGCTTCACAGCTCCTCTCTGCACTATATCCCTGATATAGTGATATTTGATCTCAATATGCTTCGACCTGTCATGGAACATTGGATTCTCTGAAAACTTCACGCAACTCTGGTTGTCACAATGTATACAGGTGGCATCCCACTGGAGATCAAATATATCAGACAGTAGCTTCCGCAGCCATACTGCCTCACAACTAGCTGAACAAGCTGCGACATACTCTGCTTCAGCTGTACTCAGTGCCACACAGGATTGCTTCCCGCTAAACCAAGAGATCACACCCGATCCCATACTGAAGCAACATCCCGAAGTACTCTTCCTGTTGATGGCACTGCCTGCCCAATCTGAATCAACATAACCCTCCAGGTTAATCTTCTGATTCGCTTCATACTTGAGACCATAATCAATTGTACCCCTGCATGCTTTGTAACCATCAAGTGAACATGTCTCAATGTGTTCACAACAAAGCAAATATATGGTCTCAGGTACATCAAGGACCCAATCATTTGACGATACATCGTAGCATCAACCATCTCTGAACAAGCATCACTCAATAGCTTCAGGTTCGATGCCATAGGTGTGGCCATGCAGTCCATCATCCTGAACCTCTTCAGGATCTCTACTACATAATTCCCTTGTCCAAGGAATATTCCATCTGTACTCTGCCACACCTCCATACCTAGAACAATAGTGCATCGACACATAACATGAGCATCACTGGTCTTTCACCTTCAACCTTGGAGCATAGGTTGGAATCCACTTTACTCTCAATAAATCCTAGAATAATCAGTATTCTTCCCATCCTGTCGTACCATGTCGAACCTCAGGATCTTCTACAATCACTCCCTCTGAAGCGGAGCGTCAGACTCCCTCTATCTTCCATACTCTATGCACTGAAACATTATGTACTGGAGTGATAAGTAGTATCCATCTAGGATCACAGGATACTAAGATCCTCTATCTTGAACTTCTTCAAAAGTTCATCTTGCACCCATCTGTGAGCTTGTCATCCTCTATCAACCTTGTAGCAAAGGTTAAGATATTCATCAAGCTCATCATGTATGTGTTATCCCATGGGTGTCTTCTGTACAAGGCCTTCTTTCATTTGCACACATGATTATGCATGTCATGTGGATTCACTTCTATTAGCTGTAAATGTTTCTTCGTAGACTATGCCTTCTCTTCGTGAGAAGCCTCATGCTACGAATCTTGTTTTGTATCCCACGATGTTTCCATCTACTGCATGATGGAACTACGAACTTCTCTTCAGGCCTCGATAATACGCCCTGACATCATTCTTCTTGAACTGGAAGGTTCTGCATCAATGATGTCACTGCATTCATCATATTATTCTTTGTCTTGAAACTGTCGTCACTTGTTCTTCAGAACAAGTCTTCATTCTTCTTTGCTTGTAGGCGATTATGTATGCGATCTTTCCTACAAGTCAAATGCAATTGTATGGTTAGAAACATTTCATAAGGAATATTTATACTGGCAAACACTTATGCATAAATATATGATCATGCAACTACTTTAGCCAATACAACATTCATCCATATCTCACTGAAACTTTCTAGATGCCTTCCATCTCTACCAGGACAATATTGAGATTGTGCACTAATCCAATATGTCAGCAAAGAGGTTTCATTCTAGATAAGTAGCAATGGAGAATTTGTATAGCCCCATGAGCTACTTACCCATATGCATATTAGTAGTATACTGTTATTAATGCAAACATCCTATCATGCATGATATAATAACTGAATATAAACAAATGCATAACAAAACAATATCATGAAATGACAATTGAATACTTATCTTTATTTGTTTCGAGGGTAGACTCTTTCTTGAGCCTTCAGCTGCATTGTCTTCTTCATTCATCATAGCATCGTTTCTTATCCAAAAGCTAAGGTGGATAAGAAGTTCTTCAAGAGTTGAGTTCTTCATATTCCTCATTGCTTGAGGGATCTTCTTTGAAAGGTGAAAGCTTGATCTTCAATTGCTCCCATCTTCTCTTCTCTTCTTATGATTCGAGCTTCTTCTTCTTCACATAGTCTGCTGAAGGTAATCACTTCCTTCTGGAACACATTCCTTGAATGAATGAATTCCACGATCCTGGGAGGCCATTCAAGGTGGCCATCACCACTTTTGCATTCTTCACTTTTCCTTTTACCGATTCAAGTTGTTCTTTGATTTGAGAGACTCTTATGACTGCATGGGCTCTGCATTCTGGATCTTCACATTCTTCAACTAGTTTCTTTAGGTCACATTTTGATTTTGTTCTTCCCTTCAAATAGCTTCAAATTCAGGAATACCTTCAACAGCTTTGCTTTGCAATAGGTAGTGCTCTGTAATGCACATGTGCAAGCCTTCTATGCCAAAGCTCATTTGGCTCTACATGGATCAAGGCTTGTTCTGGATGGCCATTCAATTCACACAAGCCTCCTTCTTGTTCTCCAATCACTACCGCATCATCGATAGTCTTTCCTTTTGGCCACATGATGATTTGACCATCTATGAATGCAACCTGCATTCCAGAATCTAGCTTGTATGAATATTCCTCACTACCTTTTATTGGATATTGGTATTCATCTACAAGTTTCACCTTGTGAGGTGATTCATGTTCTGATAGTCTTACAAAGGATTCCTTGAATCCCATCATATGTTTGGAAGCCCCACTGTTTATAAGCCAATCATCACTTCCATGAGTAATGTTACCTATGAGAGCTTATATTAGAACATATTCATCCTCGCTTGAAGAATCTTCTCTTTCATATCTGGATCTCTTTCTGGATGGTTCATCATCCTCTGCAGCATGAGCATGATGTCTTCTTTGGCCTTGTCTCCCTCTGAAACTGGAACCTCCATACTCATGTAGGTGTCCAATCCATTTTCTTCAGAGAGATCATATACTTCCACGTTTGGAAGTTGTCAACTTTCGCAAGCTTTTAACTAAGCTGATGTGATATATCATATTTGAAATGAGAACCTCAAATGGAAATAGCAAAGGATTAGATATTACCGATTTAAGGTGTCCGTCCTTGTCCCGGAGTTCATTGATCTAGGGTTTGTCACAGAAACCCTAATTTTCAAAACTTGGAATATTTTAGATCTGATTGGATGAACAGATAGATCTCTTCAATTGGAGCTGTCCAATGTACTCCTTTTCTGAAAACAGTGAAGGGAAACCCCCGGAATAGGAAGCCCTAATTTTCTGATTTCTTCTGCAGAAATGCCTGTTACTGTTTCTATGATATCTCCGAAATTAATGATTCTCTGTGTCTGAAATTTCTCAATGAGGTATCCTCGCATGTCCCCGATCCCACAACGTAGGTTTCACCATTTGGGAGTTATGATTTTTTTCCCAAGGTGACCTGTTACTCGACTATTCAGAAAAGCGAAGTTGTACAAAATGCCACATGTCACTAGTTCATATTCTGAGTCTAACCTTCGGACCACAGAAATTAAAATCCGTGCCCTTTCTGGAACATCTTCAGGAATTCCATTTGGACCTCTGTATCCCAAGATATTGCAGATCTCCCCACGTGTCCTATTTAAGGATGATTTCTGGAAGAGGATGAAACCCTAACTTGGAGAGATCATATCTCCCAGAATGTAGCAAATCAGAGGCTTCCCTTTCGACACAGTGTTCATCAGGATTTTATCTTTATCCCCTGCAATTTTCAGCTTCTGAGACTTCTCCAATAGAGGAATATAGCGACTGTACCAAAACTTAGCAGTTTTAGTATTTAGGGTTTCTCCTAGCTCAGGGTCAAACTAGGGTTTGACTTTCCCGAAGATTTACCCAACCAAATTTCTTGATCTAGGTCTCTAAATTTCGGTTTTGATGAGGAGAAAAATCCTATGCTGGTCTCACCCAAAAATTCCTCTTCTGTAGAAAGCCCTAA
>LPNX010540977.1:20525-38857 GCA_001517045.1 Pseudotsuga menziesii
GCAGCATTCTGTCTTCTGTCAAGCCAAAGTATTTCCTTCTCCAAAGGTGCGCCACACTTGAGAGAGAAAGAGAGCTAAGTCACAAGTGATAAATAGAGAGACACACACTCTCTATTTATATTAGTCCATTCACTTAAGTTGCCATTTCACATGTAGGCTCAACCCTAATAATTACTACTCGAGCCTACACCTTAATTAGTGTATAATAACTCAAGTGCCCCTAAACAGTGGGAACTTACCTAATGACTTGATATGACTTGTTTACATTATAATCCTCCCGATCGGAACATCAGGGCATGACCACATGACTCAAATACATAATAGAAAATCCTGGAATAAACATCGGGTTACAATAATATAAAATACATAGAAGAATACATTCTGAAGTTACATATACATCAACATTAAGGACAATGTTAAAGAATGGAGTTGTGACTAAGCCCATGACCCATTCCACCCATCCTTGACAAAAGCCATAGGTCTCCAAAATTTTCTCCATAAAATGCCAATTTAACTTATCATAAGCCTTTTCTATACCTAGTTTCCTCGTGATTTTGAGCAAGTGAAGCACCTCATGAAAAAGAATGAACCAATCCAAAATTTGTCTTCCTTCCACAAATCCTTAATGGAGAGGGATAACAAGCTTGGGAAGGAGAGGTTTAAGATGGTTAGAAATTATCTTGGAGATTATTTTGTAGATGACATTACACACTACTACATTTCGACCAAAAATCCGACGACCGAATTGTCGGATTTTCGACACTTCCCTGTCGCATGTATGACACCATGATTTTTTTTAAGCGTCGGTTGGTTATCGTCAGTTATCCGACATTTTTGACAACCTTCGGTTAAGCGACACCTCAGCTAACTGTCGGTTAAATGTAACTCGTCAGTTATCCAACATGTAATTCATAATCAACTTTAAGCATAGGCGTCGGTGAAGCGATAGTGGAGAAAACATAAGCGTCGGTTAAGCAACAAAAATGTCGTCGAAAAAAGCAACGGTAATGAATTTTTTTTTTTAAATAACCTTCAAGCCGTTAGTTAAGCAAAGGGTTAGAAAATGTAATTGTCGATAAAGCTACAGAAGGGGCGTCGATGAAGCGACGGAAGTCAATTGTTTTTTTTAAAATAGCCTTAATTCCATCGGTTAAGCGATGGGTTAGAAAATGTAATTGTCGGTGAAGCGACAGAAGGGGCGTTGGTGAAGCGACGGAAGTCAATTGTTTTTTTAAAATATCCTTAATTCCATCAGTGAAACGACATAAGAGTCGTCGCTTAAGCGACGGTAGTCAATTTTTTTAAAAAAAATTTAACCTTCACGTCGTCGGATAAGCAACGGCCATAACTGTTTTTAAAAAAAAATACAAATGAGTTCTCTGGTGGTTCTTCAAATAGTCCCTTCCTCCCAATTGATTCACTCCAGTCCCTTCATTCGGGAGGGGAAAGTCATTATTTTATAAGTGGGGGTTGCCCTTGCCAGGTTAATGTCGTATGAAAAAAAATATTGCTTGGACTCTTACAAAAAGGATATTATATTAGGCGGAAATGGGTAGGCTTTTTTCTATAACTGGTAGCCAATCCAAGTATTGCATATTGAGTATCCAAGTCGAGTAACCAAGCCAAGTCTAAGCATATAAACCCGGTAAGCCCAACCGAGCGTTCCAACTGATAATTTTTTGGTAAATATATCTCTTCTTCTTTCTGTAAATAGTGGCAATTGTAATAAGTAAGTAACCCAACCGGTTGTTGCAAGTCAAGTGTTGTTGGGGCTATCAATGTCCTACATTTATGTTAATTTTTTTGGAAGTCTCTAAGTAAGGTAAGCTAATTCAAGGATGGATACCCACCCTAGCAGTTCAAATATCTAAGGCTTGCAAATATAGGGAAGGGTTTGTTCAATCATAATATCTCAAGCTTGCAAATATAAGGGAGGGTTTATTCCATCGTAATATCCCAAAAAGAGAAAAATAAGTAGCCATGTCACATATTAAAATAATTCATAAGAAATATAATGAAGAACCATGTCACATATTAAAAGAATTCTAGCCTGAATTCATGTCATAAGAATTCTTGCTTGAAAACAAAAGCCCGTACCCATCAATCTACTTGAGAATTTTCATTTGAACATCATAGATTTACTATCGAAACAGAGTAAATCAATCCATTCAATATCTGGATTCATCTTTCCACTTACTTAATGTTATTGAATCAATTGAACCAGTCGTTCTAAAAACACTATATCATCCATATAAAAAAAAGTTCCCATGTACCTCTGAGTTGAATCTCTTCATGAAAGCAGGGAAGGTAACATGACTTTCAAATGATAGACACTTTGAATTTTTCTTTCAGTACGGAATATGGGCCTGCCACAGTTTTATCTAGGAATGGCTGACTCTCCAGGATAGAAAGAAATGAGAGTCCGTCATTCAAGGCGATAGAGAAAGAAGGCCAAACGTACTATACAAATATCCAAAGCTTGCAAATATATGGGAGTCTTTGATCAATCACGATATCCCAAAATAAGCAGGCATGTCACATATAGAAAGCCTTTCATAAGAAACCTACCACCTATTATCTTTAGTAAACGCGTATCTCATCAATATTTAATTTGCTCGCCCAATTGGGAGGTTCTGCTACGTTTTACTGTTCAATCAAAGAAAAATAAAGAAATGAGAGATGGTCAATCAAGGCAGGAAATAAATCCCAAATGGACAGTTCAAATGTCCCAGGTTTGCAAATAATAATTTAATAATGCAATAGGAAAACGCTACATAATTACTTAGAAAAATGCAATAGGTCAAAGGAAAAATATAGAAATGCAAATCACTGCAATGCAATAGGAAAACACTACATAAATATATCAAAATGCTAAATTTCCGACCATGTCACATATGGAAAGGCACATCATAAATGCATAGAACATTGTTGTTTACAAATAGTTTTTGAATATTATCATTCCTCCATGACAGTAATACCAGAAGAGGACAAATATAGGAATAACTATTTAATATCTAGCACCATACCTCTATCCCCAATACTATTAAGTGCTTTATGTTACCCCCCATATTGCATGGGTTTCCAATGGTAAACTTTATTACAAATTCAATGAAGATGACAGGTTTATGAGTCCATGAATAGCCTAGGCTCCTTGATAGTATACTTCATGGGATGAATCAGATCATTCCAGGAAGCTTCACTGAGGGTTACAGAATTTCTGGGCGCTGTTAAGGGTTTTGATGATGAATACACATGTCATTTCCTCATGAACACCCTAGTGTTTTGAGTTGGTTTTCTAGCTGCAAACATCTTTGAAGATTGTTTTCTTTTCCAAGATTACTGTACTTGAACACACAACAAAGTATTGTTCCCTTTCTGATCCATTTGCAGTGACATGAAACTTATGATGAAGTTTTCCAACTCATTGCGAGATCATAACAGAGTTAGCACTTGGGTGTGTGGTTTGAACTTGGCGCTAATGTGGATTTTCATATTTTTGTTTCTATGTTTCCAGCAAAAGCATTTTAGAGGCCTATTTGTTGATCTGACAGCAATCCATGTCATTAAAATCTCAGGGCAGGGTCCTCATTGTTTTCTAGCCAGATCTGGAGAGAATGAACAACACTGTGTTATTCTCACCTTAGGATGCTTTATGGTTAAAATTTGAGGACCAACTACACATGGAGAATGCTCAGATGTTACTTTCAAGATGCAGATCACCCCATTACATGAGTTGATCAAGATAGAAATAAATACCTAATGGAATCACTTCAGCAGGATTTTCCAGAACTTCTTTTGGCAAGACTGTTTGCTTGCAGCAACATCAAGGGTATTTTTCAAGACCTGGAGAGTAATTTCTGACCACAGTTTTGCCTAAAACTCCCAGCCTATCAGACCTGTGCATACGTTCACCTCCAAGTGGTAGTAAATTTCCATGATCTGGGCATAAAGACAACACTAAGAAGCCTTGTCTCCAAATCTGGGCATATTCTGAGCATATCATGTAGTGATTTCCTGTGGTGGCAACCCTAAAAGATAATTTTATGTGTACCAATCAGTTGGATGAATGACTCCTGTAGCATCTCTTCATGATCGAACTGAGGATGCAGCGTTGGTATGGTGACTATGATGGGTTCGTCTTGTTGAGCAAGTCAGGGAGATGTTATAAAGAGACATCCCTATTTCATTTTGAAGTTCTTCTCATGGCTTTTCATTCTTCAAATGCATTTGAAAAAATCAAGAGAACTTTGTGAGCAAAGACTTCCACACCTTCCAATTAGGACTGCCTAAATTTTTTATTAAATTTGGCATAATCATTCCACTTATATCTTCACATGGCAAACAATCAGAGCCAATTCCACTTTAAACTGAAGCAGAATATAAACCTTTTATGGTCTTTTTCGGAGCTTCCATTGGACCCTGTTAATAGTAACATTGAAAAACAGAAAAAAATGAACACCACTATTTTAAAATCGGAGCATTAGAATCAACTAAAGTAAATATCATCATCCAGAACTAACCCACCTCATAGGGATTTTTCTCGTACTCTGCATCAAGGGTACTTAGGAGTGTTGGCTTTACATCTACCATAAATCCCTTAATGTCTGTCAATGCAAAGGTTTTTTTTAGTGAAATGTCTAACTTATCTATAAATGAGAGATTCTGACATGCCCTTTAAAAATGAAGATCTCATGACAACAAAATGAGATATTCTGACACATCCTTACAAAATGAAGATCTCATGACCACAGTACCTGGAGCAACAAACTTATGTAAAATGCCAATAGGCTTGATTGTTGAATTTCTTGTTGCTACAGTACTATATTGTAATCCAACATCCTTGCAAAAATAAATTGCATCCTGACATTCATCATGCATTATCAAATGTCAAACACTACCGGAAAAAAGGCTCAAACACATAATTTATAGAAGCACAGCTATATCATAAACTAAATCATACAAAGAGTAGGCCATTGATATATATTCTAGCAAGATGGATCACCTTTAGTTTTATGTGTGATACTCCAAAATCTTCCATAGCAGTAACCATCCAAAGTAAACCTTCACTGAGAACCTTGGGATTTTTGTGCTCTTTCATGATCTTAAAAAGCTGAAATTTTTGGGATGAAAATAGCTCATCAATTTAAACAAGCATACAAGCCAGCAAACAACAATTAATAGCATAAAAAAATCCAGTTATACATATAAATAGCAATGGGCATAATGTGTTGTAAGTTCAATATATTTGCAAATATATAACAAATGAGGAAAATGTTGGTTTCTATGATAGAAAATGTAGATCTTGGCTTACTCTATCAAAGACAAAGCTGGGACCAACAGCGTCACAAAATGCTATAAGACACTTCATGGCATGTCCATGAGTCTTAATATCCGACACTCTTTCGGAAACCCCTGAAAACAACAACTTGTTAAAACTTAAAAGCATACCAGTGTGATCATCTTATAAGCAACTTCTATGGTAGAATAAAATAGTTATCTTGCCAAACATATTAGCTATTAACATTCGAATATAAAAGCATTCCTAAAATACATAAAACAACACATCTTTTTGGAAACTTTGACACAATCGAAACAATGTGTGTAATAACCTCAATAACCTTCTGCTGAACCTGCAATTCAGATATTTCACAAACATTACCATCATAAAACAATGTTGTTCTAACACAAAGATCTCAGTCAATGTTTCAAAATATACCTGGACATTTTTTTCACCCCATATGGGAATTGCACATAATAAGCAGACCAAAATTTCAGCCTTTGGTTCAAGAGCACTCAAACCCTCAACTGTTTCCTTCAAAGAAGTTATTGCTATGAATCCAAAACAATTCATGGGAAACAAAATCATTACCAATTTTATATCTTAGAAGACACAACAGACTGAAAATATAAGTTGGACACAACGGACTGAAAATAACCCACAGAAAGACCAACTTCAATGTCTCGTATGTAAAATATTCCACTCAAAGTAAAAACTCCAAGATCACTCAAACCCTCAACGGTTTCCTTCAAAGAAATTATTGCTGTGAATCCCAAACAATTCAATGGAAACAAAATTATTACCAATTTTATATCTAGAAGAAATGTCAAAAGTACATTCTTGTGTATGAAACCACAAATATAAGTTGGACACAACCGACTTATCTTTGATAATATCCCACAGAAACAACAACTTGAATGTCTGATATGTAACATATTCCACTCAAATTAAAAATTCTAAATAAGCTTGAAACATAAGATTACATACTTGAGATGTCTTAAGGGAAAAGGCATAATGAATCAATGTCCTGTTAGCACCGTTCACTGATGCAAAACTCAGATTCTGGTATAACAAAAAGTGGTCTCTCAAACAAATTAAATTATTAAAGGAATATGCAGATTGCTATAACTCATGTAAAGGCACATCACCGTTACACATAGCATCATAATAACACTTGAGCATACTTTTGTCATTGAGGATCCTCGCGTTTCCTTTAATGTTTTTGACAAAAAAAAATATAAAATTAAATGATAAAGGGCTGTCAAACTTGTTAAAGATAATGCAACTACAAGACCCATTTTAGAAGACATGTTAATATTATGAATTCAAGTCTTAAACTTCATTTAGTGTGTGTCTTGACAAGAGAAAATTTGAGATCTAATTAAGTGAACGTTCTAACGGTTTACTGCTGCTTTGGATTGACCTCCACGGTTCTTGCTGGTCCTTAAAAAAAAATACAAATGCCTATTCTTTATAACTTTAAGGTATTTATCTAACATCAAAATACTGTTAAAATAATTTCGAAGGAGATGACTAAGGGTCTGCCCAAGTATGAAAAAAATGCCAAAATTTAATTTCCATATGGTCATGGGCAGGGTCCTCTGACATACTATCTTCCATCGAATCAACTTTTTGTGTTGGTGATGGTGTAGCCCCAAAAGCAGAATTTCAATTTGTCAATCCAAAAATTGGTGGCTGAGGCATAGAAGAAATGTCTTTTGAAGCAAATGTAAATGTGATAGGGGTGGTACCAGCCGATCCAAATGAAAATGTGGATCCAGATGGAGTATTTCTTGCCCCTCCAAAAGTAAATGAGCTTCTGCCTGCAGCTATAGATCCACCAAAAGAAAAACCTGCAGAGGGCAAGGATGCAGTGCCCCCAAACCCAGATCCAAATCAGGGTAATGTTGACTGTGAAGATATTGCACTGGAAGCTCCAAAACACTGTCCCATGCCAAATGATGGAGTACTGCTTGAACCATATAATGAAGTGCTGGAAGAACCATATGAGGCACTGCTTCCACCAAATGCTGGAGTATTGGCAGTAGCAAATGACACACTGCTTCCCCCAAATGATGGAGCACTAGATGAACCAAATAAGGAGCTGCTTGCACCAAATGAGGGAGAACTGCTGGATTCAAATGTACTCCCAGAAACAAATGAAGGAGTGCTACCAGAAAAAAATGCAGAAATGCTTCCAGAAGTGAATGCAGGAGTGCTGCCAGAACCAAATGAAGGGGTACTCCTAGTGGCAAATGAAGATGTAGTATTTGAAACAAATGTTACACCTGAGCCAAATGAAGGTGCAGTGCTTGAGCTATATTGAGGAATGCTGGCTGTACCAAATGAGGGAGATGTACTAGAATTAAATTGCAAAGTGGTGCTCAACCCAAATGAAGGAGAGATACTGGAACCAAATTGTGGAGTTGTGCTCAACCCAAATGAAGAAGAGGTGTTTGAACCAAACTGAGAGCTGCTGCCCAATCCAAATGAAGTACTACTACTAGAAGAGAAGCTAGAGGTACTAGTAGAACCTACCGAAGGGCCACTGGCAGCACCAAATGTAGTTGTGGTGCCATACCCAGATGTAGGAGTACTAGTAGAAGCAAATTGAGATGTGCTACTATTTCCAAAAGAAGGTACACTGAAAAATCCTGATGAACTTGGTGCAGTTAATCCAAAAAAGCTACCTGAAGCACTAGAAGCTGAAGCAGACAGAGTTGACCCAAACAGAGAAGGGCTTGTGTTCCCACATAAAGTACTACTTGAAAATAAAGATGTTGATGGTAGTGAACTAGAAAGAGAAGGCATGTTTGCAGAACTCCCAAATGCAAATGGAGCTGAGGTGGTAGCCGTAGCAGAACTTGATGCCTGCCCAAACAGAGATCCTGTAAAAGAAGACTGAGTATTGGGAAAGAGACTACTTGTAGAAGCTGAAATTGCAGCTGTGCTGGATAGAGTGCTTGAAGTACCATCATTTACTCCTAAATGAGATGGGGAAGGAGATACAACACTGTTTTTCAGTTCATTTTGGGATTTTACTGTGAAATTTGCACCACTGGTAGAGCTTTTACATGAATGGTCTTCACCTATAACAGATGATGGTTCAACCTGTGGAAATTTTTTAGAGCTTCTCAATTTGGAATCTGTCTCTGCAATAGCAAATGCAGCACTGCTCTTTCCAGAAAATGAAAATGGAACCGAATTCATACTGTTTGTCTCGGAGATAGAACCACCAAATAATGGGAATCCCACAAAATTTGCAGCAGTAGTGTTTGATGTAGAGAACATACTGCCTAAACTGGACAAAGTGGGTGAACTCCTTGCTGACATGCACAATTTGTTACTAGAATATAAATACATGGTAAAGCTTCAAATAGAAAATAAACATGCAAAGTGAATCTTCGGTGCTATTCAACCCTTAAACAAATTGCCATGTCTCCAAATGAAACATTGTTAAAGATTATCTACAATCTAAAGCTAACTGTACACTGCCGAATTTAGAAAATACAACTCAAGATTTGGTTGCCATACCTAATAATTCGGATTTTGATGTAGAATTTTTCAATATTAAGTATCAAATTTGATCTTATAATTGTAATTTCAGCAACGTTTTGTAAATTTGGAAAGAAATTAAGTATATGCATTCCACTAGCATTATCCTGTTATTTAATATTAAACATATTTCATATTTATGTAACATTTGATGAATAGAGTGAAGCTATTGAGTAGAACACCGTACCGATTCCTTGAAATCTTCCAGGTACTAATGGGTAATGGTGAATTCGAAGGTCCTAGGTGAATATGAAATGTCAAATCCTCCCAATAAACACTATGTCCAAAAAAATTGCTAACTGTGGACAGCCTAAATAAGATGTATGCAAGAATCCTCCCACAAATAGAAGGCAACAGGAAGTTCTTTTGAACATTAAACAACACAATCAGCTTCAAAATTTCCAAAAAAACTGAATATTCATCCTAAAAAACACTAATTAGAGTTTTCACCTGGGCCTGCCAATGTTAAAAGGGAGTTTCGACTCTAAAGTAAGTTCAAAATTAAATTCTTATCCGTGAATATCAGATGCATAGACTCAAATTCAAAAACAAGGATTCTAAAAGGGGAGATTCAATCTGAAAAAAAGGGGGCATTGTGTTCATTTAAAAAACAAAAATAGAAGCAACTACAATAGAGTAAGTAAATAGCAATATCCAGAACCAGCCAACAGCAATCAAGGGAGTCTCTATTTTGATTAACCATATATCAATATAATCAAAATTGAGGGCAAACATTTTGGAGACCATTGGTTCATTCTGGATATTTTCTCAATGTTCTGGGATCAAAACCTATTCAAAACAATAATTTAAGGCACAGTATTGGTCATGCACAAGACAACATATCAAAAATATAGAAATGCAGATCACTCCTCATGTGAAGAAAGATCCCTTTATGTTTTGTGAAGAACAATACATATTTTAAACATCAATGCATTTATACAAATAACAGTTTGGCCACATTGCATGGTAAAAATATGAATCTGTTAAACATACACAGCAATTTGGATACAAATAATCTTAATCTTAACCTTAACCTTAATCCTAATCTTAATCTTAACTTAATCTTAACTGGATACAAATACCTTAGCTTGGCAAAGCTTGGTCAATGGCTCAACATGTAGACTTTGAAGATCTTCCAAACCAGAAATCTCCAGCCCATCAAGATTCTCACTCTGCAGTATAAAGAAAATGCATGTCTATAGTTAGCTGGAAGAAAAAAACAACATATCTGGTCATAAGAAAGAAACATTGTAATAATGCATGCATTTTACCTTATTGAGCTCCTCTCTGTTTCAAGAATAGTTTAATATTCTCTACGAAACAGGGCCAACAATGTGAAGGTGCAAGCTCATATGGCCCCTCCCCCCCCTCACATCACTCTCAATTCCCCATATCCAATGCACGTGCTTGGAAATAAATGATATTTTGTGCGAACATCATGAGTTTCTTTTCTTAAAGGAATTGCATGCATTCGATCATTAATTAGTTTATAGCGTTCATTAATTAACTCATTCATTCATTCATACATAGAAAAAATTAAATAGTTGAAGACATTACTCCATAATATCAAAAATAATATCAAAGGACAATGCATAAAAAAATAATGTAATAGTGTACTTGTTACAATCACTACTTTTTTTGGCATTTTTTTCTCTCCGCATATTCTCTAAGTGTGACATCCTCTTCTACCAATTGTTTTTTGTTTCCTATGCCATCTGTAGCTACTTGTGATCGTGTTTGTCAACGGGTCGTGTGCTCACGACGTGTATGTGGCTGTTGTAAGGTGCCAGGATGTACTGGAAAAATGAAGAAATATTGATTACTTGACGTGTTTTTATTATTATAATTGTAAGTCCTTCATTAAGAAAAAAACATTAGAGCAGTACTTTGTACCTGGAAACTCATGCGTGACATGAATTTCATGTGTTTGATCTTCTGATGCTACCTCAAGTTGCACATGAAGACCCTCTGCATTAAAACATCAACACTTACAACAATATAGTATTTGCAATTTAATATTTGAGACTTTAATCCATACTAGTTTTTTTTTAACACAGGAATATTTATTACCTGGATTTCGATCAACATGAACTCCAATATCTCTTTCTCCTCCATCCTCCACATTTTCTCTACTTTCGTTGTGCGGCTTAGCACAAAGAGACTCAATATTTTATGTACTAGTTTATTAATGATTATAAAACACAATGAATCAATCTTAAATAGAATTTGTTTATTGTAGTTACCTGCTCCTAGGATGGATCACTGGATGAATTTGCTTGGCTACCACAGCTGCTTCTTCGATGTTCAACAGCACTTAAAAACCCGTGTTGGTAGCCGATCCTCATGTCTTCCTCTGTTGGCAAATCATGGAATATTTGAGCCTGTAATTTTCAATTAGATCATCATTGTTGTTGTTATATCATCATGAAACAATTTTAAATGCAATCTATAATTTCTATACAATAAAATAATTATTGATCATACTTATGATTCATGCTTGCAGGTTGGAATATCCACCAGGGCCAAGCTTGTGTTGCCCATGTTTTTCTATTCTTGATTGGGTGGCCTTCGACGTATCTGGTAGCCTATAAAAGTAATTTTAAATACGATAAACATTGCAAAAAAATGGAAAATAAAGTGTAATAAACATATAATTGCATTTTCGAAAGTATTGCATACCTTCTAGCTGACTCGGGTACTGGCTTGCCCACTATTTTTGCATCTTTCTCCATTGCATCATCCAACAAGCCTTTCCACTCCCTTGTTGGAATAATCGGAGGGCACTCATACTTTGGATTAATTGCTAAGTTGTTCTGATATCCCTCCCGTACATAATGTATATGTTGGCCATCTTTTTCGAGAACCTTTTTTTGGTTGAAGGTTTCGGCACCAAAAAACCCAAGCAAGCGAGCAATAAGCTCATATTTCAAAATTTTACTCTGCCGGTTCCACCATGTGCGGATAGTGGGCCCAAACAACTCTAAATACCAATCATTAAGATGTTTATAAAAGACATCATTTCCTACAAAAACGAGTATGGGTTAATTAGCGTAAAAATAATGATGCATAATTACATTCCAATAAAATTAAAATATATAGTTAAAACACTTTGTCAATAGTACCTGGAATATTCTCCATCTTGTAGGGAATGCGATCTTCGTCCACCAAAAAAGTAGTCTCAAATGTTCCCGTGCTAGTGAAATGGAAAGATCCAGGAAATGCTGGGATGACAGCATCAAAGTCATGCTCTTCTCCATGTACTGGCCCCTGATCCTCACTAGCACTCTCATGCCCTTGATCCTCATTGACACTCTCATGTTCCGTCTGGGCTGTCTCATTTTGTGTTTCCGACTAGCCAGACAACAACAATACATGATTAGTGGTGAAGGGGGTGTCATTCTCAATGGTATCAGCATGCCTCTCACCGGGGAAAAAATATTCCTGTAGAAACAAATAATATTTTAGTTCCTCGTATATGAATAGGAAAAAAAATTGCATTTGGAATAGAATTATAATTAAATATTTTGTAGCTTACATCGAAGCGCTTTACTTTAAGCAACACATGATCTATATTTGCTTGAGTCTCATCCTGCATCATTTGCGGATCCGATATAAGCAGATTGACGACCTCCTGATTTAATTTTGTTTTTTCTTTTTGAACTACATCCCGGATATTATTTGAATTCTTGAGGTCAACATCGTCAAGAATGTGCCCCAAATCCATATCCTTCGGATCCGTCTATAGATAAGTATCATCCGACATAAAAATAGAAAACATTAATATCAATTTGAAATCATTAATATAATTAGATAACATAAATATGTATAAATACAGTTTCTGAAATTCACAACGTGCTATATACCTGCTCATGACCCGATGAGCGTGGCATGTAGGGGGGTGTCGGCCTCCCAGGCTCCACTCGGAACTTGCCCCGATCAGCTGACTGCAACAAAGTAATTAAAAACATTAATTTCGAACTGAAACCAATACACGGGGAAAATCTTATTTAAAAACATATTTAAATATTGACCACGTTGATATCATAATTAAACAAATGTACTTTCTAAAGAAGCAAGTAAAAATGTGGTATATATACCTGTCGCCTGTAGGGGGCTGTCGACCTCCCAGGCTCCATTGGGGACTTTCCCCAATCAGCTGACAGCAACAAAAAGTAATTGAAAACATTAATTTTTAACTGAACCAAGACACAGGGAACTTACCCAAGAGATGGCACATTCCATGGGTTGGTGAACTTTTATAAGAGAATCATTAGAAATTTTGGTGGTGTAACTGCACCCTTGACTGATTGCACAAGAGGGAAAGTCTTTACTTGGACAAAGTCAGCTACTGTGAGTTTTAAATAACTCGAAAGGAGGGTTATGGAAGCACCAACTCTTACCATGCCAGACTTTGAGAAACTCTTTATAGTTGAGTGTGATGCTTGATGGTAGCTATTGGAGGAGTATTACGCCAAGACAGTAAACCTGTGGCCTTTTTTCAATGAGAAATTAAACAAAGCTAAAAAGAAGTATACCATTTATAATATAAAATTCTCTGCATTGTTACAAGCCTTAAAATATTGGAGGCATTATCTGCTACATAAGGAACTATTTTTGATGATGGATAATGAAGCCTTCAACTACATAAATTTCAAAAGTAAGTTGTCCTACAAACGTGCCAAATGGGCTTCATTTTTGCAAGCATACACATTTGTTTTACAGCATGGAAGTGGTAAAATCATTGTAGTGGCTGATGCCTAGTAGAAAGTGTGTCTGCTGGCCATTGTAATGAGTGATGAACTGGTTGGCTTTGAAGCAATGAAGAGTGAATATACCAATCATTCATATTTGGCAGTATTGATGCAATTCCAAGTATACAATACCATGCTGGCTTGTATTCAATTGAAGAATTTTTATTAATAGATGGATTTTTATTTAAGGGTTCTCAGCTCAGTATTCCCCTATAATGACCACTGCAAGCTTGGCCATTTTCTCTGGGAAACCCAAGCTCAAATCTGAGACTAAGATGGATGTCAAAGAGAAAAAAATGGACAATACTGGTCTGGAAAAAAGAATTGAGGACCCTCATTGAAGGTGGTGCTGAGGCAATGGCACTAGTTATTTAAGTAGCTGCAACATCTAGGCATTCCACCATTCATAAGCTCAGACAGCAATCAGAACCCAGGCAATGAAGACCAAGGCAATTTGTAAAAAGGGCGATAAGTCCATGTTCTGTCTGTTGGTTGCTTTTTCTGTACTTAGGTTAATACATGGTTTGAACAGCGATAAATATTTTTGTTAGTCTCGTTTCCTGTTTTTCCATTAAGATGGGCACACAGAGTTTCTATTTTGTACGGTTACTTCTATTAATATAATACTTTTTACCAGCCATAAAAGGGACTCTGGTTGAGATTTCATTATATATGTTAATATGAGAGCATCACATGAGTATTTCTTCTCACAGAGTTCACTGTCACAAAATAATTGCATTAGTTGACAATGGCTTCTTTCGAAAAGTTGAGACATAACCTTTGACTGAGTTAAATGCATACTATTCCAGGAAATGGATCTTGAACAATTACAAAATGCTCTTTGAAGCACAAAGAAGCCACTTTTCTTTGTCCAAATAAAATGATTCCTTATATGATTATTATTAATAAAACACATATCTACAGAGCATTTTATACAAAAAACGTAGGTTGCTTAAAGCAGCCACTATGTGCACAAACAAAGAATGCTGATAATCCTAGCAACTAACTGTCCAAGGTACAAAACTTTTTCTGTATAGGCTAAAACGAATAGTAATGTTCGATCTTATAGTGACATAACCAAAGTGACAAAAGCGTGATGAAACCTTCATCTGACCAACACAAAACATCAGATATGGCAACAGCAGGTAACAGTCGAACACCAAGAGATGGAGCAGGATATCCGTGTTTCCATTCTTGATGATCATGCATTGCTTGACTAGATTGACGGTGAGAGTGTCCCTATTTGGCCACGACTAAGCCGAGTAGGTGGGAAAGTTAGCTGCAGGGGGATTCCTACTCAGAGTGCACAGTGCATGACGTCAGTAGTGCAGAAGCTGCATTAGATGGGTCATTTCCATCTCCACCTTGTGGGCCTAAACCTGAATTTGTAAGCGGAGGTCAAGAAGTCGTGTTTATTATTTTCCTATTTTTCTTTCTTTATTTTATTTGAAAAAATGCATCTTATATATTCTTCGTGCCCAAAAGAAGACCACTTCAAGCCAGACAAATTAATGAACAAGGATGCAATTATCCAGACTATCCCTTCCTGAAAAGGCAAGGACTCAGGAGTGCCAACATATCTCTTAGCCCAGATTTTGAGAGAATCTGTATGGTTATGGAAAATGCCAATTCTGGGTGATACCTAAACTGTGAATCATAATCTAAATGCTGTAGTCTCTCCCATATGAAAAGGGGAAGCATCCCCATTTACAGTATCTCAACATCTATTTTTCCATAAAGTGTAGATTCAAACCAACCTTATGGTGTTTTTCATATTCCTCTATGTGGTCATCCACTTGTCTCCTAGAATGTCTTTTTTCCAATGAAGAGGGATGACAAAAAGAATGTTCTACTCAAAGGCAGTCCATTCCTCCAAAATTCGGTACAAATAGTTGCCTATGTCTCAAAGTCAGCCCAACATCCTGAGAAGGTCGTCTCAATGTTTGGTCTGATTCATCTTACAGGTCAGCTGACGGGCTTGCCGAAAATTGTCACACAGGTTGGAGCCAGATGGAAAATGAAAGAAAATTGAGAACTCTCAGCAATGTAAGTTTGAAATGGAAGGAATAGGTCAGGAACAAATAGGGAATCAAGAACATCTAGTGGAAAAGGAGACAATTAACTCAGGGGAGCAACTAGAGTGGGAAAGGGCAGACCTGCAAGTGAGTGATATACAAATGTTAAAAGCAGCCCCATCAGATTTAAAAGGACAATACACAGGCAAGTTTTCTTGAAATCTCTGTCTAATTAATCTCATCAAAAACTAATGAGAAAAATCACAATCTCAAAAGCTTTAGATCCATTGGAGACTAAGCTCAAGCATTCGAAGGATTGTGAACTGCCTGGGCTCCATTGAACACCTAAAGTTTCAACATGTAAGGTGTAGGGTAAAAAAGATGGCCGACCTCTGATCAAACAATGAGGTAGAGGAACATGTGGGCAGAGTTTGCTTTTCATCTTTATGTGATATCTTCCCCAATAAGGCCATCAAATTTAAAATTCAGGATAAGCTCCAAAGATATCAGCAAGATTTTATGTCAATAGCGAACCCCATTCTCTATCTAGGGCGATAGGAAGACTACAATGCTACATGAAACATTAAATGTCCAGGATGTCACAGAAACCAACCTTGGTTTTCATGAATTTCCATATGGGATAACGAATGTCTCCAACATAAGATTGGAATAGGGGGGAACAGGGGAGGCAATGTTGTTTTAATTTTTACAGGTCTTCATGATCAAGTGGAATGGAAATCATCTTTATTTGTGCAAGGAGGTAATTTCAGAACCTAGAACAACCATATCATGTCTAAAGGTATAGCATGTCTGAAGGAATTTGATCAAAAGACACCTCAAATCGATTCCAATCCTTAGCAAATATAGGCTATAACGGAGCAAAGGGAACGAGAAAAACCATGACAGCTAAAGCAATATTGTAAACAATACAGAAGGAACCCATAAGGAAGGAGGTATCGCTATTGTGCAAGACAATGAGCACCTCAATTCAAATACAATGGAGAAGATTGAGTGGGATAAAATCCAACACATCAAGAGGAATGACAATAGGACTATCAAGGGAAGAAAGAGTTGACCAAGAAGTCAAGACGCAAAAACTATTGGAGCCAGATGGAAAATGAAAGAAAATTGCGAACTCTCAGCCATGTAAGTTTGAAATGGAAGGAATAGGTCAGGAACAAATAGGTAATCAAGAACATCTAGTGAAAAATGAAATAGTTAACTTAGGGGAGCAACCAGAGTGGGAAAGGGCAGACCTGCAAGCGAGTGATATACAAATGTCGAAAGCAGTCCCATTAGATTTAAAAGGACAATACACAGGAAATTTTTCTTGAAATCTTTGTCTAATTAATATCATCAAAAAATAATGAGAAAAATCACAAACTCAAAAGATTTAGATCCATTGGAGACTAAGCTCAAGTATTCGAAGGATTGTGAATTGCCTGGGCTCCATTGAACACCTAAAGTTTCAACATGTAAGGTGCATGGTAAACAAGATGGCCAACCTCTCATCAAACCATGGGACAGAGGAACATGAGAAAAATCACAAACTCCAGCAAAAACTCATAGATTTAATGGCTTCAAACTTACTCCAAATCCTCCGTCTCTACCAGCGATTCCGTGACCTGTAGCTGCTCTTCTTCTTTCCTGTGCACTCTTGGGAAACTGTTTGTAACCAAACCCATACCCACACCCAAGAAAATATCGTTGCAAAGGACAAAGGGCTAAGATAAATATCGTTGTATCGTCTCCTCTATGGCCCCTCTCCTCTACTACCCCTCTCCTCTATGACCCCTCTACTCTGCATAGTCGGGCTTCAACCCCTTGCTCCAACTTCGGGCTTTGAGCATGCAGGTGATCAACAATTGCAAACTATGTGAGTGCCGGAGGGAAGGAAGAATGAATTTCACATAGAGGTGGTCCTAAGGCCCAAATAATATTTACTCAAGAGCAATGAACTATAGAATCGCCTGTCGGTTATATGCAACAAGACTATATTAAAAATTCCAGAATAGTTCATATAGGTGAGATTGCAACATAATCATAAATCTCAATAAAGATATGACGTATGTCACACAAAACAAATCTTACTGTTCCATAATCATAAATCAATTAGCACCTAGACAAAATGAGACCATCAATTACCACCTAGACTATTTTGGTGCTAGGGAAAATAATATATGGTACAAAGTTATATCTATACTAAGTTTTTATAATATTATAATGTTAATGCATTGACGTTAATTTGAAAATACCTTGAGTTAATGTGTACAACACAAAAATCCTTGAGTTAAAAAAAACCACTTTCACCATTATATTTCTAAATTGGGACCCCATTCTTCTTCAAATAGAGGATGCTAGATCAATTCATGTTAGTAAACTATTGCAATAAAAGTACTATCTGAGGTTATATATCCTTAGGGATCAATATTACATTGTATTTAAGCTAAGTTATGCTCTCAATCCCAAATTAGTTACTACACATTTAGTATTAGGGTACACATATGACCCTAATATGAACCAGATATATGATACTAAGCCCCATATTAGACAAATAAGGTGATAGGGAACATATCGTCATCATCATAATCATCATCAATCTTGACTTAGTGAAAAATGAACGGAATTTGAGACTTTACAAAATGATAAGCAACACTTTCTAAAATTGTATAAATATGCCACCATAATTGTATTGTCGATAAAGGAATTTAGACTAGAGACCTTGTATCAAAT
>LPNX010540977.1:39625-80368 GCA_001517045.1 Pseudotsuga menziesii
CATTGTATCTAACATCATCTCCTTCAACTAAGTCTTCAACATCTTCCTGCGTAACATTATGATCATCAACATCCAACTGATGTTGATCCTCTACATGATCACCTTCTTCTTCCACACCGTCTTCAGCTTCCTCTACAATATTATACTTTACCGGCCTTCGTCTTGGATCATGTCTAATAACAAATGACCAACCCTGTCTACCAAGAATTTCTGAGTAAAATACCTGTTCACATTGACTTGGAAGAACGTAAGGATTTGACGTTCGTGAGTCAAGCGACCTTGTATTGACCATGGTAAATCCATTACAATGTTCAATAATAGTTCTATCAGGATCAAATCGATTCAATCGTAGCTTGTACCATTTCACAACAAAAATAATTATTTTGAATGATTTAAAGTCACAGTCAATGATATCTTCCAAATATCCATAATATCAATTTTCTGACAATTCTGGACGTCTGTCGCTTCTAGATGAAACATTAGTGACCTGAAATACTGCACTTATCCCAGAATCACATGTTTTCTTTGTTTCATCCAACTTTTTAATGCGATAATGACGACCATTGCACCACATAGCCCTGTGGTGTTTTACCTGCAATTGATAGTAAGTATTTTATGTTCTTAAAGTATGGAAATAAAATGAAATTCATCAAGATGAACATGGATATCGACCTAATTGAAAATATTATGGCTTATATTTATAATATCATGCTTACCTGTTTATCTTTTAAACCATATGCTAAATCGATTTCCCTTTCTGTTAGATTGCCATCTCCATTGCGATGTGCTTCTTTAACCAATGAAGCCACACCTTCCCATGATAGTCCTCGACTAGATTGATTACATCGTTCAATCCATACCTTCATCCAATAAAGATTGTTTGCAACATACAAATGTAGTGCATCTCACTCGCGACCAACTGCATGAAAATAAAATTACATAAATCAACTCAGAAATTTATAATTACTTAACGCAATGTAACATTATAAATATTAATGATGCATATCATTAATGAATATTAAAAATGAAATAATTATGTACGATATTATTAAAATGTATTAACATTAATATTAATCTATAACTCCATTTAATAATTACCTTTGACCTTCCTTGATTTACCTTTCCCCATCAGGTACTCTCCTTCTAATTTCTTAGTGGATTTTGGATCACCAATGCATCGATCTAATTCTGTCTTAATAAATGTCAACCCTGGAAGATATTCAACAATATACACCATGGCTTGAAATACCATATATCCCTCCATAATATAACCCTCTGGATGTGCTCTTTGTCTAATTAAAGCCTTCATAAATTTCAAGTGCCTCTCAACCATCCACATGGACCTTGCGTGTGTAGGTCCACACAATTCAATCTCCTCAACTTTGTGTATGAGGTAGTGTTCTTGTGCATTGAAAAATGTCGAAGGTATAAATCGCTGCATTTGACACATTAAACGAGGAATTTCTCTCTTCCAATACCTTCCATCAAAAATCCCAGTTCACCTTCCATGCCAGCATTTTCTAGCAAGTCAGCTGCTTTGTTGGACTCTAGTCTGACATGGCTAAAGGAAATCACTGTATGAGTAAGGAGGAGGATGTAGAGCTATTCCAACCTAATGGAAATGTGCTAAATAGAGGATACCTTTTTAGAGGCCTATCCATTCACCATTCATTTCACCATCTGGATAAGTATGCTCGAGTCTCCCTCAACTATTGCAGGGAAGCAGCCACCTCTGACCAAAACTTTAAATCCGCGAATTATTCCCTCTAATTTGGATGAATTATTAGTGTCCAAACCAATGGCTCCCAGAAAAAAATTCAAAATCCTTCCATCATGGTGATACCATAAACCACCAAATCCCGTAAGTCCAGGATTTCCCCTCGAGGCTCCGTCAAATTTCAACTTCAAATCCTGTGGGGGAGGGGTAGACTAGAAATTCGACCTGGATGGCTAGAATATCATGTCTCATCTTCGGAGGCCCTCCATCAGATAGCTATCGAGACCCCAACTTGCAGCAATTTGAGCTTCTTCTCGATGGATTATCTTATCCTGGTCATGCCATTGCATGCTCCAGATGGAAGACAACAGGTTGTCCTTCACCGTATTCCACACTGCCTTTGAATCTCTATGTTGATCCCTAAATATCCTAGCCTTTTGTTCATTCCACAGACACCACATGGCCATACCCAGGAAGGCACCCCACATAGATATGATAATAGGGTTCTTAATAGCTTTTGGGAGCCACTCTTTCAGGGTTTGGGCTGGTTGACCCTGCTTCCTATCGCTTCTTTGGAATCCCATCGCCCCTTTCTCCCATATGGTCGCTACGAATGTGCACTTATCCAGGAGGTGACCCATGGATTCCTCTTCTTGATAGCATAGGCATAATTGTGAGGGTCCCTACACCCCACAAAGTCTTAGGTTTTCGTTGTTCAAGATACTTACTCTGACAACCAGCCACGTGAAAAGAGATACCTTGGGCCAAAGATTCACGGTCCATTTCTTCTTCCAGATTCCATTGTCCTCCTCATGGTTACCCAGTGTGATATTGTAGGATTCCTTAATGCTAATGGAGCCCCAATTTGTATATCCCCATCTTAAAATGTCTAGGCCTTTCTTAACCTTGACAAAATGTTGGATCATTTCTTCCTGAAAACCCCCCCAATAATCCATGGTTGTGAGTTTAGGTTTATCCTAAAAATCCCATTGTCTTTGATCTTCTGAATTTTTGATCATCCAATATTGGTTCACCTGGACCTTTCCCTCCTCGATGGCCTTCTCCTTGATATGAATCCATCGCAGATCTCTCCAAGGGATGGGAAGCTAATTCCATGAATCATCCCATAATTTGGCACTGTTACCATCCCTGATCTCCCAGAAACTATGGTCTTGGATAATATTCCTGCCAGTCAGTGCTTTCATCCATATGGGGCACCCACTCAGAGTCTCGTTGAATCTAATTAATTGCTAAATGGGCTGCTCACAACCAGATTAAATCTACCAAAGCTTGAACCAGGACTCAAATGAATGATTTACCCATTGCAGCCAAAAATTTTCTCCTTGGATCTTAGACATAACTTCAAGATCTCTGAGGCCCAATCCTCCCTGCCCCTTTGGGCAACAGATATCCTCCCAGTAGACTACGAAAAATTTAGCTTTCGCCTCTCTTACACCCAACAAAAAATTCCATTGTAGACTTCAAATTACCTTGAGGATAGACTTAGGAGCTAAGAGAATCAAGAATAGGTATATAGGCATAGCCTACATGATGGTTTTAACCAGGATCAACCTGATGGGGAAGTTTAAGGGTTGAAGAAACCAGCTTGAAATTTTATGCTTCATTCTTTCCCACCCCAGGGGGAATTCCTAGGTACTTAGATGGGAAGGATCCTTTCGAGAAACCCAGGATCCATAAGATGTTCCTCTACATAGTTGGGGAGTTTTTCAAAAAAAATCCCTAAGACTTGTTTGGATTGACATCCAATACTGAGGCCTTAACAATGAGGTTTAGGCTATTTATGAAGCTTTGTGCTTCTTGGAATGAAGGGTGCCCCATGAGCATAGTATCATCTACACATTGCTAGTGAGTCTGAGGTGCTATTCCATCACGAACTTTGAACCCTTGGATTTCTCCTCTCTCTTCCTAGGACATGATAAGATGACTCAAGCATTCAGCCATAAGGATGAAGAGGAAAGGGGACAGTGGATCACCTTGTCTGATACCATGAGTGGGATGGAAAGTAATAGTCGGGGACCCATTAAGGATAATGTTAAATAAGGGAGTTGTGACTAAGCCCATGACCCATTCCACCCATCCCTCACAAAAGCCATAGGTCTCCAACATTTTCTCCATAAACTGCCAATTTAACGTATCATAAGCCTTTTCTATATCAAGCTTGATCATCATACCTGGTTTCCTCATGATTTTGAGCAAGTGAAGAACCTCATGAAAAAGAATGAACCAATCCAAAATTTGTCTTCCTTCCACAAATCCTGAATGCAGAGGGCTAACAAACTTGGGAAGGAGAGGTTTAAGATGGTTAGCAATTATCTTGGAGATGATTTTGTAGATGACATTACATAAATCTATCGATCAAAATTTGTCCGGACTATTTGCCCCTGTCTCCTTCAGGATTAAGGTTAGGAAGGTTGCATTAAAGGATTTGAGGACTCCCCTCTTGTTTCTGGATTCCTCCATGATTTTAACGACCTCCTCCTTGACAAGATCCCATAAGTAATGGAAGAAATTGGATGTGAATCCATTCGGGCCTCGGGATTTCCCTAGGGCCATTTGATTGACTACTTCCTCTACCTCCTACATCACCACTAGCTTGGTCAGCATCTCATTGTTTTCTCCAGTAACTACCCTAGGGATTAGGATTGTGATTTTTTCGATATCCCTACCTCTATCCCCTCCATACTCATTAAGAATCTCAGAAAAACGTTGTATGAGATCTGCCTCTATCTCCCGTGTGGTTTCCACTCTACTGCCATATCGTTTCCTAGTTTCTGGATTCTGCAACTGCTCCTAATTTGAATCATAGAGTTATGGAGGAATTTGATATTTCTTTCTCGCTCCTATAGCCATTTAACCCTCGCTTTTTGTTGCTAGAATGTTCCTTCCTACCTTTCCCTAGCCTCGATTTGATTCATTAGGTATTTCTCTTTGGCCTTCATGTCCTCATCCCAAACTTCTTCCATGCCCTTTTCTGTTTATGATGTCCAGCTCACATAACAACCTTTTTTTGTCTTCAAATATGTTCCCAAATTCTTCCCTCTTTCACATGGGGATTTTGGCCTTCAGAGCCTTGAGTTTCTGCTGAAAATGATACATAACTGTTCCTAGGGGAGAACCAACTCCTACCACCATTGATTGACAAGGTCCTTAAAGTATTTATGTTCCAACTAGAACTGTTCAAAACATAACAACTTACCCATGGAGGATCTTAACCAATCCCAGGAAAGGCAGATGGGCCAATGGTCAAAGCCTGCTGCAGGGAGAACATCAGCTGCAATTTCCCCTATACTATGAATAATATTCTCTAACACAAAAAATAAATCAAGGAGGGAGGCCACCAAGTCCTCCCCCCCCCCTCTTATTATTCCAAGTGTGCCACCCTTTTCCTGTCTCTAGGTCCACTAGGGAGCTCTAATCTAGAAATTCACAGAAGGCTTATTGATATTTATCCAAAATTCTTCTTCCCCCCTTATTTTCCACGAGGTTGGAAATAAGGTTGAAAACCCCTATGAGCACCCAATTTCTAGTTTCAATTTGTTCCTTGAGCCAGTTGAGAAAGGAAATGAAGGTCTACTTCTCACGGAAGCTGTTGGGTCCATAAACATTCCCCATAGAGCCCCTCACTCCCGAATAAATAATGCGAAAGTTTTCCATAAGAGAAAACATTTTTCCTCACCATTCTAAGAGTTCCATGGCCCTTGGCTACCAGAGAATTGCCACTCCATGCTATTGTCCAGTAGCATCTAGGGCCATTAGTTGACTGCCTTTCCAAATTTTATCCCTAATTTTCTCCAAGCCCTCAAGGCTACATTTAGTTTCTTGAAGGAAAACGATATCTGGGTTTTCTTGCTTGATTTTTTTGTTTATTGTTTTCCATTTCTTGGGGTTGCTACACCCCCTTATGTTCCATGATATGAGCTTCATTGAAACCGCTTATTGACTTCATAGAAGGCTTCCTTCATCGTAGGATATTGGCCAGATTAAATGGGTCTAACACCCACCATAGCAATGCGTTGCTTATTTGTCTTCCGTCCTCTTCTTAACTCTTCTTCTGAATATTTCCTCTTACTTCCTATTTGCAAATCTGGGTCAATCCATAGACTCTCATGGGCATTGGTTCTTATGATTACCTCCTCAAGGAGTTTGATATGACGTCGAGAGACATAACCCTTGCCTTTCTTCCCACATTCTTCCTCAATCCCATCTAGATCTAGCTTGACTAGTTCAATATCGTCCCTTTCATCCTCCTTCGTCTCTTCCATTTGCTGTACAGCCTCCTCTTCTAGGGTTTTGATCAAGCCTTCCTACTGTTCTACGGTAGAATTTTGTTTTGTGATGTCCCCGTACTCACTCTCCCTCCCCAACACCTCGAAGGGGTTTTTGGATTGCTGCTCCTTTGTCACTTGCTCCTTTTTTAAATTCGGTCTTCCTCTGCCTTTGCTTCTTCATCTATCTTTAACTTTTCTGAACCCATCCTCTTATATATCCTTTTCCTGGGGCTTAGTTTGGTGCAGTTCCTCCCAAGATGACGATAGTCATGGTAGTGCTGGCACCAGAAGGGGAGTTTATCATAGTCTATGGGATGGATTCATTCCTCATCTTCCCAATTTAAACTGATTGCTGCATGGAGTTCTTTGGAAAGGTCCAGATAGATGCAGATCCTGGAAAAGGAGGTATACCTTTTGACCTTAGTGTGTTCTGCTACTTTTATGAACTCCCCAAGGGTGTTTTCAATGTCCTTCAGAGTGTCCAAATCCCTGTACTCACTTCGAAGTGAGAAGAGGTGAATCCAGGCTGGGGAAACCATCATGTATTATGTTTCTGGGTTAAAATGTTCCTTCCATGGATGAAGGTATAACCCAGTTGAAAAGAAGAAATATGGGCCTCCCTCCATGACTCTATCTCTCTCTTCCTAGTTGAAAAAGATAATGGTGAAGAAACCATTTGATCCCACATGTAATTCATAATTCCCTTTAGGGTTACACAGACTGTTTATCCACTTAACCAGATCTTTCTCCTTTGGCCATATCCCCACAAATTTCCTGATCAGGGCCTTTTCCTTCCATAGTTCGATATTACCTCTAACCTTCTCAAATTTGATTTGAATCGCTGGGATGGTGGTGGTCTTCGGAAAATATCCCCCCAGGCCTATCTTCTTTCCTGACCTAGTTCGTGTGTGCCTCCCAATCCTGTCCCCCCTATCATCTGACTTCTCCCTTCTTGGTTCTGGTTCTCTTCCCACTGAGCGAGGGTCTCCTTGCCCTACAGAAGTCATGGTTCTCGCAGGAATCCCTGAGCTGATGCATGCGCGCAGACCAGCACAGCCTAGCCACCTCTTGACCAGCCTCGCAAAGGATAAACCCTCAAAATCATCCACCCATTCCCGACCTAAAAACATGAGCTATTGAAGTGTTAATCCACAAAAAAATATTACATTATCCATCCTCATGAGTCTACATATCTCAATACTATAAAAACTCTAGTGTCATAGGCATGACATAAGTTGGATTCCTAGGGAGCCCTATGCTTTGAGTCATTTGACTTCTTATATTAGATTTTGAAGGTTTATTTATTTATGTTTGAAAACATCCACTTATATGGTTTCTTTAGAACAATTTTGGGATGACCCTTTTATATTGCTTGACGGAGTATCCATTAAGCGTTGTCTTCATGTATTGATTTTAAACTTCTTCTTGAGATATTTTAGGGGAAAACACTAACTCTTTGTTTTTTCTCTATGAAATTTGGGGTTTTCTTATATGGATGCATTTCTTCTCAAATTGTGGATATGTGTTCTTTAAACTCATTTGCATTGAGGGTGTTTTATTTAACCAATTTGCATCGTTTGGGCATCGTTTGGGAGGTGGAGTTTTATCTCATCCACCTTAACTTAGAGTTTCTCAAAGTTTTTTGGTTGTTAATGAATTTTTGGAATAGACAATTAGTATTGATCAATTTTTAATTGTGGTTTCTAGCAAGCCCTATGTTTTGACCCATTTGACTTCTTATATTACATTTGGAGGTTAATTTATTTATTTTTTTACGGATCCAATTATATGGTTTGTTTTAAACAATTTTGGGATGATTCTCTTACAAGGTTTCGTAGCGTATTATGAAGTGTTTTCTTTGTGTATTCATCTAAAAATATTTCCATATATATTTTAAGGGTAAACATTGAAATCTTGATTTTTTGTTTTTTTACATGTAGTATGAAATTTGGGGTTTGCTTTTATGGAGGCAATTTTTCTAAATTTCTGGATATTTTTTATGAACAAAACTATAGTGTTTCTAAATTTTATTTTTACTGGTTACTTAAGAACCATTTAAATAGAGATATGTGTGCAATATATTTGTATTTAATGTTTCTATATATTTACACGTAAGAATTTAAAGCATTGTTTAAAAAAAATTATTTTCATATAGTGAGAAAAATCTTTGTGTCTAAGGTTTCTATATATTTATCGGGAAGCAATTAAAGCATTGTTTTTTAAAATTTTATTTGCATGTGGTATGAAATTTGAGTTCTTTTATTCTTTGGATATTTTGAGAAGTTTTTTTTGAAAGAGGTGACTTTTAGATACTCATTTCTAGTTCCATTTTGTTTTTTATAAGTGAGTTTAATTTCCATATTTTATTCCACAATTCTTATTTTTATGCAATCATGAGGTTTAGAAAATTTATATGTATTTTTCAAAGTGTAAATGTTGTACATTTTTCAAAATAGAAATCTTACGTCTTCTAAATTTAGAATATCATAGTATTTTAGTTCTAAAAATATTTCCCATGGTTGTCTATTCTACTAAAGTAACTTGGAGCTTCGAGCTGGGCTCATCCCTTGACTAATGAGAAATTTACTAATGAAACACATGGTCAAGATTTATAGAATATGTTGACCTCAATAGTGAACATACACTTTACTCATGATTTGTGTATATGAGAAACATTTATCTTAACAACTAATTTTTTGCTTATTTTTTATTTTCATATATGAGAAACATTCCCTTAAGAGCTAATTTTTTTATTATTGGTAAGTTTATGGTTCCCTAATCCCTACAGAATTTCTCTTTAGCCTCTACCCCTTTGATTTCTCATGCCTTTATAATGAAATTGATCACATCAAGATTGAAACTTGTGTTGGGGACAAACCTCTATATATAGGAATGTCACATTAACATTTTTCTATGATTTTAAAAATTTATACTATTATTTAAAAATTTGAAATCTTAGTTAGATGACTTATTTTACTGTATTTGAATATTCTTGAAATATTTTTATTAAATGCATAATTACTCAAATGGTCTCATTTATACAATATTTTTTTGGTTTTTCTTAGTAATGCTTTGTATGTGGTTTTTTGTTCAAGATCTATAGTTTTTGTAAATTTTATGGAAATTTTGGCTTATCAAGATTTTCGGTTTGTTCAAGCTGCAAATTATCTCCACATAAGGGATGTGTTTGATTTGACATGCCCAAATGTGGAAAATATAGTGAAGGGGGTGGTGCCTGAAGAAATAAGGAAATCTTTCAACATTAAAAACCATTTTAGTCCTGAAGAGGAAGAGGAAATTAGGCATGAAAATCCATGGGCATTCGAATTATAGGGATATTAGAGAGGGGTGGTGGAAAAAAAACATATATAATTTTATGTGCCTATGTGATAGTGTATTGTTTTTTTGTAATCCGGAATGAACACAGGGTTTATCCTTGGAAAAACCATAAATGGTGAAAACCATGCAACTTCCTCAGAGATAGAATTAACACCAAAATAGAAAAGCCCCAAAATAGTAAGTGATCTCCCGGCAGCAGTAACATTCTTCTTGTCTAGCCCCAATGTCTTCTCCTTCCTCAAATATGTGCTACACTTGAGTTTGTATAAGTTGTGTAGTAAATAGAGACTCGAGTTCTCTATTTATACTAATCCTGACATGACTAAAACCGTACCAGGGCCGACCTCTACTAGGAGATTCTAATAACCCTAGTGCCCCGGAACTCCGAGGACCTTAACCCTTAGACAATAGGAGGGTTACCCACAATGACTTGACATGACTTGTTTACATGATAGACCTTCCCGATAGGAGCATCGGGGCATGACATAACTCAAGTACATCTCGGAATAAAAATTGGGTTACAATATATAATAAATACAAGTGAAATACATTCCAAAGTTACATATAAATCAACAAGAACAACTTTGGGATGACCCTTTTAGAGGATTTGATGGAGTATCCATTAAGCGTTGTCTTCATGTATTCATCTTAAACTTCTTCTTGAAATATTTTAGGTGAAAACACTAACTATTTTTTATTTTTTTACTATGAAATTTGGGGTTTTCTTATATGGATGCGTTTCTTCTAAAATTGTGGATATGTATTCTTTAAACTCATTTGCATTGAGGTTTTTTTATTTAATCAATTTGCATCGTTTGGGAATCCTTTGGGAAGTGCACTTTTATCTCATCCACCTTAACTTAGAGTCTCTCAAAATTTTCTGGTTGTTAATGAATTTTTGGAATAGATAATTAGTATTATTCAATTTTTTAGGGCTTCTTGCAATCCATTTGGACTAAACGGTTATCATTAACCTAGACTTTGTAACTATTTTATTCTTTTTTGAGAGAGTTAATAAGAGTGTCATGGATATCTTTTCTAGCCCCTATAGGATATTGGAGTGTTAACCCACAAAAAAGTATTACATTATACATAATCATGTCTGTATATAGGTAAGTACTCGAAAAACAAGTTTGATAGGCTGGTCATAAGTGTGGTTTCTAGCGAGTCCTATGTTTTGACCCATTTGACTTCTTATATTACATTTGGAGGTTAATTTAGTTATTTTTTGAGGCATCCAATTATATGGTTTTTTTAAAACGATTTTGGGATGATTCTCTTACAAGGTTTGATAGAGTATTATACAGTCTTTGTGTATTCATTTTAAATTTTTTCCATATACATTTTAAGGGAAAACATTGAAATCTTAATTTTTTGTTTTTTTGTATGTAGTATGAAATTTGGGGTTTTATTTTATGGATGCATTTCTTCTAAATTTTTGGATATTTTTTACGAACAAAACTATAGATTTTCTAAATTTTATTTTTAATGGTTACCTAAGAACCATTTAAATAAAGAAATGTGTGCAATATATTTGTATTTAAGGTTTATTTGCGAAAGCAATTAAAGCATTGTTTTCAAAATTTTAGTTTCATATAGTGAGAAAAATCTTTGTATCTAAGGTTTATATATATTTATCGGCAAGCAATTAAAGCATTGCTTTTTTAAATTTTGTTTTCATGTTGTATGAAATTTGAGTTTTTTTATTCTTTGTATATTTTGAGAAGTATTTTTTGAAAGAGGTGACTTTTAGATACTCATTTCTAGTTTCATTTTGTTGTTCATATGTGAGTTTAATTTCCATATTTTATTCCACAATTCTTATTTTTATGCAATCATGAGGTTTAGAAAATTTATATACATTTTTCAAAGTGTAAATGTGGTACATTTTTGGAAATAGAAATATTAGGTCTTCTAAATTTAGAAGATCATAGTATTTTAGTTCTAGAAATCTTTCCCATGGTTGTCTATTCTACTAAAGTAACTTGGAGCTTTGAGGTGGGCTCATCCCTTGTCCATCTAGCAATTTAATAATGAAACACATGGTCAAGATTTGTAGAATATGTTGACCTCAATAGTGAACATACACTTTACTCATGATTTGTGTATATAAGAAACATCTCTCTTAAGCACTAATTTTTTGCTTATTTTTTATTTTCATATATGAGAAACATTCCCTTAAGAGCTAATTTTTTTATTATTTGTAAGTTTTATGATTCCCTAATCCCTATCGAATTTCTCTTAGCCTCTATCCCTTTGATTTCTCATGCCTTTATAGTGAAATCGACCACATGAAGAATGAAATTTGTGTTGGGGACAACCCTCTAAATATATGAATTCCACATTAACATTTTTCTATTATTTTAAAAATTTATACTACTATTTAAACATTCAAAATCTTAGTTAGATGATTGATTTTACTTTATTTGAATATTCTTGAAATGTTTTTATTAAATGCATAATTACTCAAATGCTCTCATTTCTCCAATATTTTTTTGGGGTTTTCTTTGTGATGTTGTGTATGTGGTTTTTTTTTCAAGATCTATATTTTTTGTAAATTTTATGGAAATTTTGGCTTATCAAGATTTGTGTTTGTGCACGCTGGAAATTATCTCCACATAAAGAATGTGTTTGATTTGACATGCCAAGGTGTGGTAAATATAATGAAGGGGATGACACCTAAAGAAATAAGGAAATCTTTCAACATTAAGAATGATTTTAATCATGAAGAAGAGGAGGAAATTAAGAGTGAAAATCAATCAGCATTCGAATGATATGGATATTAGGGAGGGCTGGTGGAAAAAAACATATATATTTTTGTGTGTCTATGTGTAGTGTATTGGTTTGTTGTAATCAAGAATTTGTTTTGAAAACTTTAATCCAAGTGTTTATTGCTTAGATTCATTAAGTTCTTCTAATACTATTGTCAAGATTCAACATTAATGACTATTATTTGGTCTAGTTGAAACATTTAGTTGAACCATTTTGTAAATATATTCCAACAACTTCTACAATGGTATTTGGATTTTTCAAATTATGATAAGTATTGCAATCGCTTCTTTTAACTCTTTTTCTCGTTTGGATACTCTTTTGTTTCTTAGCGAAGTTATTTATATATGAGATTTGTTTCTTGGAATAGTAGGAATAACATGATTTCGTTATGTTATTATACTGTTATGTTGTATTTATGTGGGAATTCGCCGACTTGAAGGTTCTGTGTTTAACGACATTACTTAGCTTGTATTGTAAACATATGGACATCGTGGGTATAGGCCATGCTGTGAATGGCATGATCCTTTCCCAGAGTGCTATGATAGTATACGTAGGGTTAATTTGATAGGATTGTGTATTTAAATTAAAAGTTGGTCGAGGCCATGACTTATGTGAGTGTTGTGGAGTCATTGGTTTCGTAGAGGCCAAGCTATAAATACGCTAGATGGAATTCATTGTATTTAGCTAGTAAATGGACTATGTATAGTTATATTATATTGGATGTATTTTAATAACCACAACATATTGGTAAATCATATTAAAATAACCAAATTCACAAGTTTAATATTCCATATTAATAATTAGAATGTAACATGATTAAGACATATGAATCAATTGAAATTTTTGACATTGTTGGCTGGGAAATGATCAATTCAAAGTTTAATGGTTTGTGAAAATTTTGTTAAGACTTCTCATGGCTCACACACGTAGAAATCCTTTTTTTTTTATTCAGACCAGCTCGTAGCCATGGCCAATGAATCCAATCCAAGGTGACTTAAAGTGGCCAATGAATCCAAGAAGACTTTTAAGAGGAATGATAATGAATTTTTCGAGGGGAGTGTGCAGGTTGCATCCGAGTCTCACAACATCAAGAACATGGACGGGGATGTGGGAACAAAGGTCATGGAATACTACAGGGAGAATTTCGAGGCTCAATCAAGTTGACGAAAATTCATCTCCTACGGACCATGAAATCAAGACTTGGTATCACGATTTCCTTCAAGTGGATCTTTGACCTTATTGGGAATTTCATGTTTAGGTTCTATTTGAGAGAACCTTATTTAATTGGTTTCGATTTAGTTAGGAATTCTAATTTTTGGTACTATCTCAAAAACCTTAATTAAATTACAGAATCAATGGTTTTCTATTTTCTCAAAAGTATTATTTAATTAGGGCTTTTAGTTCCTCCATTGCTTCCTTGATTTTCCTTGGGAATATTAGGGTTTGTAGTTTCTCCTTCCCTTAGCGTTTATTTAATCTATTTCGAGAGTGTTTTTTCCTCTCACCTACACTAACAGGGAGTCTATCAAAGTTTGGGAATTGTTAATGAATTATTGGGGTACACCATCAGTCTTATTAAAAATTTCAAAGCTTATTGCAACCCATTTTGAGGTATTTTGTAGTATTGCTTCTTTAGTATTAGATTTAAGGGTTAGTGAATCTTTTTTAGTATGTGTTAGTAGATTTTCCTTAATTTTGACAACCCGGATTTAGGGTGTGGAAATCTTTTTTTTCTGAAGAGAAAATGAATAAAACTAATATTAATTGAAAGGCATATTGAGATAGACCAAAGGGTTTTTACCATTAACATGGACCCTCGAACTTGTAAGTAGTTTTAGCAATTCCATTTGGGGTGGGTGATATGGATTATTTTACTTGTTATATTATCTGTAGCCTATTGGAGTGTTAATGTACAAAATAATATTACATTATCCATAATCATGAGTGCATATAGATCAAAAATAGAAAAGTTCTATTGCCGTAGGCACATCATAAGTTGGATTTCTCGAGAGCCAAATGCTTTGAGTCATTGAATTATTGTGTTAGATTTGAAGGTTTATTTATTTATTTATCTTAAGGTTCTTTAAGAGATTATTTAGGGTAAAACAATAAGATTTTTTTTATTTGTATGTAGTATGAAATTTGGGGTTTAACACTAAGATATTTTCTTAACATAGTTGTAGTGTTACCAAATTGTATTTTTAATGGTTACTAAAGATCCATTTAAATAAGGAACTATCAATGGAATATTTCCTTGCATAAATATGAATAAATAATATTCATATAGATTGTCATTCTTTAGTTCTATAACTATAGAGATTTAATTAAATTTTATGATGTTGTAGTTTACTTTGTAACCTTAATCTTGTGATAATTGATCTCACTCCAAATAATTCATGCTGTCCTTTTTTTTATTTCATCTAAGTGTTTATTTTATGTAAGTGTGGTTTCCGTTTATTAAAGCATTGGTTCATGGAAATAAGAGTTTCCTGACACATGCCAAGAAATAACATGGTTATAATAGGATCCTAGTAGAACAATGATGCTCAAGTACATGATCATTGCTTGACTTGATTAATATTTATGTGGATTCATGAAGTGTGGTGTGCTTCATTTTTGCATTTAGTTTCGTTTATCTTCATTAATTGAATTATTCCAAAATAAAGAATTTTTGTATAAAGTTTAAGATCTTAAAACTTAAACACCTCTTGACATACACTAATAAAATTTTCATGTATTTACCTTTGTTGATTTATGTTTTAGAGAAATTAATTTCCATAGTTAAATCACTTTATCTTCTTTTATTTTCCATAAGCATCATAGCTATCAACCCTTTCGAATATTACCAATATGAACCCTTATATCAAAATCCAACATCCACTAGCTCATTTCATGTGTCATATTTTGATTCACTATCAGTGTTTATGTGTCAGGATTTCTCCTTAGTATTACTAATCTCACCCACAATATCAAACTTTGAAAACTATCCCCCTCCCCCTCCGCCACACATAACATTTCATCTTTTGATTGACTATTAAGATTTATTCATTTGGGTTTATATTGTGTTGTTATTTTTGGAATAGCATGTGGAAACCTTGACATTGAAACACTCTCGTGAATTTCACTTTCTCCTTAATGGGATTTCTCTATGGATTTTACCGTGTGATTTCGATTATTTGAGACCACTATTTTCTCAAGATACTAGAGTCAACGCATCATGTGTTGATTCCATTATGTCTATGAATGCATGTCTCTAGTACCACTTTGATACCAGCTTTTCACTTCCCATTCCATTAGTTGACCAACATAGATAGTGTATAGGAACCAATTATGGGTTCTATATCAATCCCAAAATCCACTTCTAATCCATAATAGGTAATAGATACATGCCTATCCATGCAAAATATAAACATAGCGGAATGAAACTTCATCCACAAGCATGTAACATACATTTACCAGCAAAATATATCATAGACATAATTGTAATAGCATGGAAGATTCAAATAACAATAAATAACAAATGATTCCATCACATACCAGATACAAGAAAATACTTATATGGGATAAAATTCCAAGAAATGCCTATGTAAGTGACATTTTCTAGGAAATATTAGGTACTTGATCCATAATATACTATTTCTATTGAGGTTCAACATCCACTCCAAGCTATGAGTACACCAAGGTGACTGAAAACACCTGCAAGATTCTATCTCTCAATCCGTCCTCATCCAAATACTCATAAATATATCTCCAATAGCCTCACTTAGATAGAATACCCTTGGATCCACAATATCTTCCCGGCATGACACCTTCGAGGAGTAGGCATCACCTTTAGCAATCTAGTTCCCTCATGATATCCTCGAATGTGTGAATAGAAAGAGGTTAAACAGTTGCATACTATTGGAGATCTACTTGTAACTTTCACTCATAGATTCTCGTGCATGTAAGGATAAAATAAATCATTAGGTTTGTCTCATGAAACAAAATAACTTACAACTGAACTCTCTCTCTCTCTCTCTCTCTCTCTCTCTCTCTCTCTCTCTCTCTCGATTGCATAAATATTTGTGTTCAAGTTTAACATCAAGTAGGAGGAGCCAATATCTTTTCAAACATCGAATTGTGATTCAGGTACCATCAGGTACGAATTCGAGACAAAGATATTCACAAAACCAGCTTTCATACAAAGTACGGTCACTATGAATTTGTAGTAATGTTGTTCGAGTTAACGAGTGCACCCAAAAAAAATTATGTGTATGATGAATAGTATATTCAATAAATATCTGGGAAAAATTGTTTTGGTCTTTATAAACGACATCCTAGTTTCCTCTAAGACTAAAGAGGAACATGAGGAACACCTTCGCATAGTACTATGGGTGTTACGAGAACACTAGCTTTACGCCAAGTTTAGTAAATGTGATTTTTACAAACCACAGATACAGTAATTGGGTCACATATTCTGTGAGAGAGGGATAGCTATTGACCCAGAAAATATTAGAGCCATAGAATATTGGCCTACCCATACTAGTGTCACCGACATTAGGTCCTTTTCAGGATTAGTCACGGTTATTATCGGAAGTTCATTGAGAACTTCTCGAGAATAGCTTGTCCCATGACCTCTTTGCAAAAGAAGAAAACTAAGTTCTTATGGCCGACCAAGTGTGAGGAAAGTTTTGACGATCGCACCAATACTACGAATTGCTGATCGTGATGGGGATTTCATTATTTGCATGGATGCAAGAAAGGAAGGACTTGGAGAAGTCCTCTTATAGAACGATTATAATGAATTGAGAAAGTTAAAAGAACATGAGAAAAAAGACCCCACACACGATATTGAGTTAGAATCCATCATCCATGCCTTGAATATATTGAGGCACTACCATATGGGAAGGAAATTCCTTGTGAAGATAGACAATATGAGTCCAAACTATTTATTCAAGGAACCGGATCTTAATCCTAAAAAAGCGAGATAGTTGGATTTCCTTAGTGAGTATCATTTCAAGCTAAAGCATATTAAGGGAAAAGAGAACAACATTGTTGATGCTTTGAGCCGACGAACTCATATGATATATGAGGTGACTTTAAGTCAAACTGATTCAGATTTACATGAGAGGATTAGAGAAACCAATAGATTTGACACCTTCTATGTAGAAATACTCAAGAAATTCCAAGAGGACAAGTTGATTCAACAACAAAAAGAGCACAAGGTATATGAAACAAGACTACTATGGTCCAATCAGAGATTGTACATTCCAGAAGGAGGGGACATTTGGTCTAGTATCCTTGCGAAATTTCATCAGACACCCTACTTAGGTAATCCAGGATATAAGAAGATGATATCCATCGTTAAGAGACACTTCTTTTGGCCTATGTTAAAGGTCAACGCTGCATTGTTTATCGCTAAATGTGAGGAATGCAAGCTAGTCAAACATGAGCATTAGCATCCTTCGGGATTACTGTAGCCATTACCCATTGCGGAATGGAAGTGGGAGGTAAACAGTATGTATTTTATCATCGGTTTACCTAAGAGTAAGAAACAAAATGATTCTATCTGTCCAAAACCAGCACACTTCATTCCAGTGAAGTTGACCTACAAGGAAGTACACATTGTTGATATCTTCTTGAAGGAGATATTTAGATCACACGTGATACCAAAGGAAATCATCTCAGATTGAAATACTAATTTTACCAGAAAATTTTGCAGATGTTTAATCTCCAAATGAGAGACACATTTGAACTTTAGTACTGCTTATTACCCGTAGACAGACAGGAAGAAAAAAAGGGAAAACCAAATTGTTGAGCATATGCTTAGGATCTATGTCACGAACAACCCCATTAAGTGGGAAGATTACTCGCATCTTGCAAAGTTTACATATAACAATGGATACCAGAGTTCTGCCAAGATGAATCTCTTTGAGGTACTCTATGGACAGAAGTTTAGAAGATTCGTTACTTGGGATAGCTCAATAGATTGAATCATGTTCGGACTTGACTTGTTAAAGTAATCGGAACAGTTGGTTACCAAGGTCTAGGTGAACCTTAAAGAATCACAAGAGCACTAGAAAATATATTTGGATAAGCAAAGGAAATATAAATATTATCAATTAGGCAACCATGTCTATTTGAAAGTAAAAGCAAACCATAGCTCATTGAGCTTGGGAATGTGCAGTAAGTTAGTACCTATATTTTATGGACCATTTGAAATACTGGCCAACACAGGGCTAGTGGCATATGAACTAGCATTACCCACTCACATAAGAGTCCATAATGTTTTCCATGCATCATTATTAAATAAATATGTTTATCATACTAAACATGTAATTCATTGGTCCTTATTACATGTGGAACCAGAAGAGGAGGTGTTGAGGCCTGGAAATTCACAGGAAACAACAATAAGGGATTCTCCCCAGTCAACGTTCCCAACTAGCCCGTTGACTGTTTGGTATAGGGAATCCATCCCGTTTGCGGTCCAGCTACCGTAAGTCAAAGTAACAAAACAAAGACTTTACCGATTGTGGCCCGGTCCACCGTGTATTTTGTATTTTTTGAATTAATGTATGATATGCAAGTGCCTAATTAACCATGCAGGGAGATAAGATGCAAGGAGCAGTCACAATGTGATGCGCATGTTCTTACCTCTCATCTTAGACTCACTAGCATCTAAATCACATACAACAAGGAATAAAAACTAACTATCTAAACTATCCCTAGGGAGCAAGATTATCATTCATTGGTGAGTAATATATTTTTTACATGCATAATGAAAAGTTACAGATAGCTAACACTTCTTTCAAGACACATGAACAATTGCATATTTGTGAACAACCAGTTAGCCAATTATTTTATGAACAACATTCATTACTCACAGTGGAAAACATCATAAAATATACTGAAAAGCATTCAACAATAACATAGGTTCAGGAAGTTAAACACTCTCACAGTTAATGAAACACAGCTGAAAATGAAATAGTTCCCCTTCAAGATTATTCATTTAATCACATTGATACATTCCACATTTCACTTTCTCCAACAGGGAAAAGTTGCAGTTTCTAATTGTAAAACGACATAGTTCATCTTACAAGCAAAATGGTTCACAAATTCTTCGAGGGAAAAATTCCTTCTTTCAGTTCTACTTTTCAATATTTAAACTACAAAGGCCCACCGTTTGGTTTGCCCCTCAAATGAATGACCTTTCAGTCTCCCCACGCTTCATATTCCTCTGTCTTTCCGGTGCATGCCCATGATTGGATTTTCTTTGGTTTTTCCATCTTACACTCCTGTTGGTTTTGGCTCTACCTTCACCAAATGGTCTGCCTCCATTGACCAACCTTCAGAAACTACCTGCAATCAAACGATGAGCATCATTGGTTGGAAATGCATTTAAACCACACCAGCAAATTAAACTGATTAAATGACTAATCCACAGGAAATGATCAGGTGCACCACCGTCATTCTACAAGTGCCAACCATACTACCTTGTCCTCCTACAGGCTTGTGATAGGAATACCAATGGCGAAAAATAGGAGGAAACCAACAACGGGAGCCAAATGGCTTTCCCGGCCGCAACGACAGAAAAGTAAAGGCTCCAGGTGTGCGACGGGAGGGCGAGAAACTTTAAAATTGGAAGTCGGATGAATTTCCCTTTCGGAATCTCAATGGCTTTGAGAGATGCAACAGATTAAGGGAAGGCTAAAGACATGTGCGACTTGCGAGCAGGAACAACTTTAAATTGGAAGTCGGAGCACTTTGTGCTTCGGAGGCTTAACCACTTTGGGAGCCACAACGGCGGAAAAAAGAAGGCTAGAGTCACACGATGCACAGTCGGGAATCGGAAATATTTGCACTTCGGAAGCCAAATGATTTCCATAGCCACAACAGTGGAAGAAATATGGCTTTGGGTACGTGGCTAAATCAGGTTAACATGCGTCGGCAGTCGGGAAGATTTGGACTTCGGGTGCTAAACTACTTTGGGTTCCGCAACGGCGGAAGCAAAAAGGTTCCGGCTTCCGACCAAAGAAGAAAGACTCCCGATCAAAAGAAAAATACTAAGTGTTTAGACAGCTTTAAACTCAGCAATGGACAGAAACATGTTATACTTCCGCAATGGCGACCACAATAAAGGATACTTGGTTCGATCAACAAGCGAAAACAAGCTTAGAATCTATGACTCGCAATCAAAATTCGAATCTTGGGTGCGAGTTAAGCTTTTACAATCATCTAAAGCTAAAACCAGACAAAAAAATCAAAGGATCCAAGGATTAAAACAAAGAAAAATCATGAGGAGGGGCCCAAAATTTAAGAAATTTGGGGAAAAATAGTTGCAGCTGCAACAATTGGCGATTACCTGGTGAACCTAGATCTCTGGGTGATTTACCTTTGAGTGACAGACTATTTAACAACAAATGCATCTTATTGAATTCTTCCAGCTATCTGGATTTCTCGAATGCCGGAAGTGTGTTCCTTCAATCATTGATAATAGCCCAATTTGGGAGAGTGGAAACCAAGATTTTCAAGTCCAGATAACTCTATTGAGGCCCGAGGATGAGTTTCATTATTACTTTTGTTTTCAAGTAGTTGATAGCTTGGACACCACAGGATTGTAGCATATGGTAAATAGAAATATTCGTTTGTTCCTCATTCCCATGCCACTTTAGCACTTTTGTGCTTCTGGACTTTTGTCCCTTTCATATATGAGTCCTCTTGCCTTTATTATTGAATCTTAACTCAGGATCCTCTATTCCATAGTGTCCTTTTGTGTGAGAGATGTATTTAATTTTCAGCTCACGGACGAAGAGGATCTTTTGGAAATTTAGTACAGATGATTCAGCAGCTGCTTCGATGTATGATGCTTTTATAGGAGTTTTATTCTTATTTTCCTTTCGGCAGTCATTTCTTGGCATGGGATCATTTCTATTTAATATATTGCTCACCTTGCTCCTTTCCATGGGTCCTCCGCTGTCGCTCCTTAGAACATTTTAAGTGTGACATGGATGGAGCCTCAACATAGTATTCTAGACTCTCTGAATCCAGTTTATTTCACAGGGATTAAGCAGGAGTTCAATGCACACAAAGTTTATTCGAGAAAATTTCTAAACTGGAAGAAGTTCTTTTGTACAAACAACAACCCACAGTCTGATCACTAAATTGTTTAGCACCCAAAAATTTTGATGTTCCCCATGCAAACACGGGTTTGTCCCCTTTATTGAAATCAAGACAATCAAACTAAAACAAACTGTAAAACATGACTCAAAAGACAACCAAATATATTATTTATATACAAGACAGAAGAACTCAAAGAAACTCAGGAAAAATAAGGCTTGAGAACCAAACCATTCACCGGTAAGTTCTCTTCCCACTTCTGAAGATCCTATAACTTGTAAGTAGAAGGGCCAAGCTTTGCTGCAATTTGAAAAGGGCCTACCCACAATTACTGGAATTTAGTGTGCTTTCCTTTCTCATCATGGGGGTGGTCCCATTTGAGGACTAAGTCTCCTACCTCAAAGTCCTTTGTTCCAGCTTTATGTTTGTTGAACCATCACTTAACTAACTCTTGTTGTTGCTTAAAGCATTCTCTAGCTTTAGATATTGCCTCTTCTGCTTTCAGGAGATTATATATTCTTATTTGCAAAACTTCATCATCCAACCCCCTAGACTCTTGAGCTAGTATGGAAGATGGTAGCATGATATTGGGAGGAAGGATGGCTTCTTTACCATAGACAAGGGTATATGGAGACACTCCAATCACGGATTTGGGGGTGACTCTATCGGCCCAAAGGGAATTTGGTAATGCTGAGTGCCAACTCCTCTGGTTTTCTACTATAGTTTTCTTTAAAATTCTAATCAGATTTTTGTTGGAGGATTCAGCCAGGCCATTTCCTTGTGGATAGTAATTAGTAGAATAATGCAATTTTATTCCTTTATCATGAGCAAAATCAGTCAATTTAATTGATGATAAGTACTTAGCATTATCAAAAACTAACGAAACTAGAACTCCAAACCTGGTCATGATGTGGTCTTGTAGGAAGCTGATGACCTCGTCTTCATTTATCTTGTGTAGTGGGATGGCTTTGACCCAGCGAGTGAAATAATCAGTAGCGATCAGAATGTACTTGTGTTGCAAAGAGGAGTTTGGTTTTATTTCTCCAATAATATCCATTCCCCATTGATCGAATGGTTCTGTGATCATCACAGGCTTTAGAGGTACTGCTGCTTTAGGTTGTCTCCCACTACATCTTTGGAAAATATCACACTTCCTAACATGCGCGTGTGCGAATATAAAGAGCATAGGCCAGTAGTAACCTGCCCTGAGGATTTTGTGGGCTATGGTATCCCCTGAATAATGTCCTCCAGCAGGACTGTCATGCAATTCTGCCATCACTTTCTTTGCATCTTCCTTTTCTAAGCATCTGAGAAGAACCATGTCATAATTCTTTCTGAATAATACCCCTTCAACAAGTTGATATGCGACTGATTTAAGACACAGCGCTCTCCTTTGTTTGGAATTCCAATGTTTTGGCAACAGTCCTACCTGCAGGTAATGTACAAGGTCTCTATACCAAGACTTGGGAGCTGTAAAAAAAGGGCGTACCTCCATTACATGTAATTCAGCTTCATCTTCCCAGGCGTGTTCTTCATTTTTTCCATTTTTGGTCATTTGTTTGCACAACCCTTGTCCTTTAACTATCGATGCTGGCTTGAATTCAAGGTCATAATCTTAAAGAGTTGTTACCCAGTTGCCTCTTCTTTTTCCTAACTCCTTCTGTGTAAGAAGAGACCTCACAGCTGGGTAGGGGACGATCACCTTGGTTCAATTTTTTAAAATATAAAGCCTAAATTGCTTTCTGCTTTGAATACAGTGTAAGCTTGTTTAGCAACAGCTGGGTAATTCAATTCACCGCCCTGTAGACCAATACTCATAAAGGATATTGGAAATTCATCCCCCCCATCTTCCTTCTGGGTGAGCACAGCTGCTAATGAATCATCGGATGCGAAGGTGTACAAGATAAAATCTTTGTCGAAATTTGGGCTTTTCAGGGATGGTGCGTGTGCGACAGTAGTTTTGATTTTGTTGAACGTGCTCTTCTCAATTTCAGTCCACTTGAATAGTGCATTTTTCTTTACCATCTACTGCAACGACTTGACAATGTGAGCAAAATCGGGTACAAACCTTCGCACAAAATTTATTGTTCCCATAAATGATTGCATCCCCTTTTTATTATGGGGAAAGGGGATTTGTTCAATAGACTTGATTCTTTCTAGATCTATAGAGATTCCTTGCTTTAAAACTATGTGACCCAGTAACTTGCCCTGCGTGACAGCGAACACACACTTCTTAGGATTGAGTGAGATGTCGTATTTCCGACATCGTTCAAAAATTTTCCTTAAGTGAAATGCATGCTCTTCTCTTCTCTTCGAGAATATTGTAATATCGTCAAGGTATACTACAACATTTCGGCCAATCAATCCATGGAAAGCTATGTCCATAGCTCTCTGAAAGGTTTCTCCAGCATTTATAAGCCCAAAGGGCATTCTCCTGTAGGCGAAGGTTCCCCATTTGGTCTTGCACATTGTCTTTAATCTATCTTCTTCGGCTACTAACACTTGATTGTAGCTAGAGAAACCATCTAATAATGAAAATAGTTCAGAACCTGAAACCATTTGTAGCAGTTGCTCCATTGGTGGAACAAGGTAGTTATCTTTATCGGAAGCGCAGTTTAGATTTCTGAAATCCACGCAGAGTTTGATTTCTTCAGACTTTTTCCTTACTGGTACCAGATTTGATACCCACTCAGAGTGTCTGACTTTAAAAATGATTCTAGCATCGAATAATTTCTTCACTTCGCTCTGAATCAGCGGTTCCAATTTTGGATGCATTTTTCTTAATGGTTGTTGATAGGGCTTGACGCCTGCTTTAATGGGGACGACATGCTTGATGATGTTGGTGTCGTATGTTTTCAAATATTTGTACGTCCATGTGAAAACATCTTTATATTGTTTAAATAGACTGATGAATTTGTCTCTTTCTGTTGGTGAACACTTTCCGAGATTCACAAATTTGGGATTCGTCTCAGTCCCTAAATTTATCAGCTCGAACTGTAGAGATGAGCTGTGGGTATTCATGTTGGTTGGTCTTCTGAACTTTTCATTTAAATCGAACATTTTTTCTAACATTCTGACACCTTTAGGAATGAAATTGCCATATTTCATCTCGTCGTGATGATCTTCATCGTCTATGATTGCTCCTTTAAACACCTCGTCATTTGTCAAACATTCTATGATTTGCTGATCATCGTCAAACACTCGCAAGTTGGTGATCATATCTGGTACTGAGAGCCTGAAAAGCAGTTCGACAGAACATCGATTATTAGTGGGTACAAGTCTAGCGGCTGATGTGGCCAACAGATCAGCAGCTACGTTTTTAATTCTTGGAATTGAAATAATGTTGAATGCGTTAAAAAATTTAAGAAAATCCCATACCTCATTCTGGTAAGCCTTTAAGTGAGGAGAAACACAATGTATCTGATTACGGATTTGTTTCACAATAATTTCAAAATCCCCCAAAACTTTTAGATTACTTACCTTTAATTCAATTGCCCTCTTTGGTCCCTGCACCAGTGCTTCCCACTCAGCTGTATTATTAGTACACTCAAACTCTAATCTACATGAAAGGAAATTTTTATTCTTTTGTGGGTCGATCAAGACACAGCCAGCCCCTGACCCTTCCAATGTCTTAGAGCCATCAAAAAACAAAATCCAAAAATCACTAACTACAGAAGGTGAATCTACTCCTACTGCTAAGCTTACTATATTACAGTCAATATCATCATCCTGTGAGAATCGAAGGAGATTAGGCTAGGTGTCAGATGTGTTGCTCGCTTCTTCCGCTTGATAATTCCCTGGTTCCAACTCAATAAAATAGTTTCCTAGTACAAAATCCACTAGTACATTCTTCTCCTCCAGTTGAGTAACATTGTACTTCATGTGAGGCTCTCTTAGAATCTTAATATGGTTTGGACTCCCTTTGTATGGAAACCAAATATGGGACCAATCTAAGGTGAAATATCCATTTAATTTGGCTGACCAATCTCTGCTCAGGACAAGACCGTAATCATCTGGTATATAAGCCACCACGATGTTAATAACTTGGAAAACTTTGTCATTAGATGCCAGATGGACTAGGACATATTCCAGCTCACCAATTACGTTTACATCTATTCTATCTAATTGAACCACCCTCCACGTGGATGGCTTAGGATTCCCATTGATCTTTTTACAGGGTGATATGGGCATAACATTTACTGACGCCCCTGAGTCTACCAAGCAATTATGTACATTATGATAGAAATTTCAAATGTGAGGAGGAAAGGTGAATGTTTTCTTTTAGACTTACCTCCAACACTGGTTTCTCCAATTTCTTCTTCTTCCTGAGGTTGATTGTTGGCGAGCAGCTTCTCATCTGATGCTTCAAGTGCTTTCAACAGTTTTTCCTTTTGCTGCGGCACTTTACACATTTTGAATAGCGGAACATTTGCTTTTACCTTTTTTAAATCCTCCACGATGTCATAGTCCATCGGATGCTCAATGTGGTGAGGTTTATCAGCATTCATCTTTTCTTCACTTGGCTTGGCCCACGCGTCATTATGCCTAGGATCTTGGCTGGTAATAGTGAATTCTGGAACTATATCAGCTGAGGGTCTGTTTTGAAATTCCTTTATATTTATTTGCAGCCTTTTGATCTTTGGCAGTATAAGACTGTTGTCTTTAATCGGCCCTTGGCTCCTCATTGCTACGTTGATTTCCTCTTCAGCATCAAATAAGGAAATAGAATTCCACAAAGCCATAGTTTCCTCTTCTTGCTCTTTCGTTGTAGTGGTACTTTCTTTTCTTTATTTCTTTAGCTCCCTCTTTTGTTAATATAGAATCCAAGAGCTGATTCATGACCGATGTCATCGAATTTATCCATTGAGGACAATTCTTTTCAGAGTGTGGCTGTTGGTGGAAAGTGCAGAAATTGTCCATTCCTACCTCTGTTTGATTCTTAGATGCAGTATTGGGACGAGGAGGTTGAGATTGATGGTTATCCTCTATTTTCTTATAATATGGATTATAAAACTTTTGTGTTTCCTTTTCTTTCTCCATATCTATGATCTTGTTGGAAAGCTTCTGCATCAGTTTGGCCATATTTTCCAAATCTGGCGACTTTTCTTCCTTAGGTTTAGTAAACAATAAGGATTTTCTACTTGCACCTTTTTCTCTTGACTGCTCTGGATAGTCTTCAATACTCTCTCTTTCAGCTTCCACTACTTCAGCCTCTTCATAGGTTTCCGTCAAAGTAGGCTTGGCCCTACCTTTGGAAAACATGGCCAGATCACGGCCTAAAGCTGAAGTATAATATTCAATCAGAACTTTGTCTGAAGGTCTATCTGTTTCAGAGAAATTCTTGAGATAGGATGCAAACCTTTGTGTGAAACTGTGCACCTTTTCCTTTCTTTCTTTCTTCAAGGCGCATAGCCCTTTCATGAGGACTGCATGAGTTTTCTGAGTTGCATACTTACTTCTGAAAATTCTTTCGAAGGTATCCCAACCAGGGATAGAGTTAGCAGGTAAACCAAAGTACAATGATGTTGCAGCTCCTTTAAGGGTATGCGGGAACAGTCTGCATACCACATATTCATATTCCCTGGCCCTTAATCCTTCAATTGAAAAGTAAAAACTTTGTAGGTGATCATCTACTAGTATTTTCTCATTGGCGTCAAACTTGGGCAACATCTTGTCAAAGGCTTGAGGTAGGTCATGTAATGGAGGTGTAAGGTTCAATGGTGATATGGCTCTCCATGCAGGTGGTGGATTTGGTGGGTTAGGTGGTTGGTTTGCGTTTACGCTAGCCATGAGTATAGATGGAGAATGGGGAGGTGAACCAACTGGAGTATGAGCAGGAGAACTGTGAGGGGTTTCTGGGCCTTCTTGATTCAAAGGTAGCACAACTTTTTGTAAGGATGTTTCTACAAGTTCTTCCCAGTCTCCAACCAACACCGAGTCTTCCGCTATAGGACGATCTTTCCTTTTATACTCTCTTCTGGGAAATTCAAGGATGATTGGAAATCCTCCAATCTTCTTTACATATGCCCTGGTGTGTCTTCTCAGATCATTAACAATTTCATTGCCAACAGAATATAGATGTTCTCTTTCTTTCGGAATTGGATTTTGAAACCCACTGCTTTCAGAACTGTTAACAGTGGAATATTCTCGGGAAAACAGGTTTCCTCGGCCAGCCATACACTGGCGGCCCTCCTTCTAGCGCCAAAACTATTGAGGCCTAGAAATTCACAGGAAACAATAGTAAGGGATTTTCCCCAGTCAACGTTCCCAACTGGCCTGTTGACTATTTGGTATAGGGAATCCATCCGGTTTGCGGTCCGGATACCGTAGGTCAAGGTAACAAAACAAAGACTTTACCGGTTGCGGCCTGGTCCACTGTATATTTTGTATTTTTTGACTTAATGTATGATATGCAAGTTCCTAATTAACCATGCAGGGTGATAAGATGCAAGGAGCAGTCACAATGTGATGCGCAGGTTCTTACCTCTCGTCTTAGACTCACTAGTATCTAAATCACATACAACAAGGAATAAAGACTAACTATCTAAACTATCCCTAGGGAGCAAGATTATCATTCATTGGTGATTAGTTTATTTTGTACATGCATAATGAAAAGTTATAGATAGTTGAAACTTCTTTCAAGACACATGAACAATTGCAGATTTTTGAACAACCAGTTAGCCAATTGTTTTATGAACAACATTCATTACTCACAGTGGAAAACATCACAAAATATACTGAAAAACATTCAACAAGAACATAGGTTCAAGAAGTTAAACACTCTCACAGTTAATGAAACACAGCTGAAAACGAAATAGTTCCCCTTCAACATTGTTCATTTAATCACATTGATACATTCCACATTTCACTTTCTCCAACAGGCAAAAGTTGCAATTTCTGATTGTAAAACGAAATAGTTCCTCTTACAAGAAAAATGGTTCACAAATTATTCCAGGGAAAAAGTCCCTCTTTCAGTTCTACTTTTCAATATTTAAACTACAAAGGCCCACCATTTGGGCTGCCCCTCAAACGAATGAGATTTTAGTCTCCCCATGCTTCATATTCCTCTATCTTTCCAGTGCATGCCCATGATTGGATACGTAACTGCCGAAGCTTTCAGAGATGCCCCTTTATCACCATTCATTTTTTCTTTTCTTTGGTTTGTCCATCCTACACTCCTATTGGTTTTGGCTCTACCTTCACCAAATGGTCTGCCTCCGTTGACCAACCTCTAGAAACTACCTGCAATCAAACGATGAGCATCATTTGTTGGAAATGCATTTAAACCACAGCAGCAAATTAAACTGATTGAACGGCTAATCCACAGGAAATGATCAGGTGCACCACCGTCATTCTACAAGTGTCGACCATACTACCTTGTCCTCCTAGAGGCTTGTGATAGCAATACCAATGGCAGAAAATGGGAGGAAACAAACGTCGAAATCCAAACGGCTTTCCCGTCCATAACGGCAGAAAATTAAAGGCTCTAGGCATGTGACGGGAGCGAGGGAAACTTTAAATTAGGAAGTCGAATGGCTTTCCCTTTCAGAAGCTCAATGACTTTGAGAGCCACAACGACAGAAGGGAAGGCTAAAGACACGTGCGAACTGTGAGCGGGAACAACTTTAAATCAAAAGTCGGAGCACTTTGTGCTTCAGAGGCTTAACCACTTTGGGAGCCGCAACGGCGGAAAAAAGAAGGCTAGAGTCACGCAATGCACAGTCGGGAGTCGGACGGATTTGCACTTCGGAAGCCAAATGACTTCCATAGCTGCAACGATGGAAGAAAAACGGCTTCGGGTACACGGCTAAATCAGGTTAACACGCATCGGCAGTCGGGAATATTTGGACTTTGGGTGCTAAACTACTCTGGGTTCCGCAACGGCGAAAGCAAAAAGGTTCCGGCTTTCGACCAAACAAGAAAGACTCCCGATCAAAAGGAAAATACTAAGTGTTTAGATAGCTTTAAACTCATCAATCGACAGAAACATGTTATACTTCCGCAATGGCGACCACAATAAAGGATACTTGGTTCGATCAACAAGCAAAAACAAGCTTAGAATCTGTGACTCGCAATCAAAATTCAAATCTTGGGTGAGAGTTAAGATTTTAAAATCATCTAAAACAAAAACCAGACCAAAAACTCAAAGGATCCAATGATTAAAACAAAGCAAAATCATGAGGAGGGGCCCAAAATTTAAGAAATTTGGGGAAAAACAGTTGCAGCTGCAACAGGAGGTTTCCCCTGAACGTCTTCATATATTGGACAACAGAAAGGTGCATACCAAGAAGCACACCATAGTCCAGTTGAAATTGCAATGGAAGCACTTTGAAGCCGATGAGGCTATCTGGGAGAATGAAGCCACCATCAGAAAGGATTACCCTATCTTGTTTCATGTTTGATGGTGTTGTTCTAAGCAGGGAGGGATGGAATATCCTAAATTTTGGACCTAACACTTATGGGAATGAGCCCCATTGATTATGATGTTACCTTGATATTTTATTTTTATATACTAGGTCAAAGACCCAACTGCATATGCATATGATGATTTGTTTGATATATTGGGCGTAATCCAATTTCATATATATATATATATATATATATTCTTGTGTTGGGCATGGACCCTAAATAACATGGTTGATGAGATGTTTTTTGTTTAGCGAGAAGCTCCAAAGTACATGAGTACTTATATTTGCGTTGAGCGAGAATATTTGGAGTACATGATTTTTGAGACATTTGTGTTGAGCATGAAGCTTTCAAACACATGAAAAGATAAATTGGAAGTGTTGGTCATAAACCATGGAGCCTTCCATGTTGATGTTGAGCATAAGCTCTCGAACATCATATCCTTGGCCATTGTATCCCTAGGTGTATCCTACAAGTACATCCTAGCATTAATGTTGAGCGAGGAGCTCTCCAATTGCTCCAAGTTTGTAACTCCATGTTTTTAGCATTGAGTATGGGATGTAGATAAGCACCATGAGTTATTGAAAAGAACTAATTATATCCAGTGAAAACAACTTGAGAATAATATCGATCGCCTCTCACTTATTTATAAGTGATTAAATGAAATATTGAATTTATGTATCTCAGCAAGTATTGAAGAACTACGATGTTATATGAGGGAATCCAACAAGCAAGGATGTTAGAGTTTCCTAGCATAGTATACCTAACCACCTACCTCATGACCTTCATGAAGAAAGTGTCATAAGTTTAGGGATCATAATATATGATACCCAAATACAAATGTTAACAAATAATATATTATTATATATTTTATACATGGTATGTATAAAGAGTAATAATAGTAATAATATTAATAATGTAAGAAAGAAGGAAAAGCTCCATATATTTTTATTATTACTAAAAGAAAATTAGATATTACAATACCTACAAAAGTCCAATTAGGAACTAGTTAAAAGTTCGTGAGTTAAAATATTAAAAGTGCCTAAATTAAATTAAAAGGGTTAAATCAAGAAATCAAGTGATTCTTTATTTAACTGCGAGGCTTCGACTGAAAATTCTGTCTATAAAGTCCCAAATGAAAGGTAATATTAGGTATCTCTTCCATCTTTTTGGAGTCATTATTCTTCCTAATTATTCCCAAGAGAGTTCTTGGAGAACATTTTCCTAAGAGGAAAAATGAGAACTAATCGAGACCTGATAAACGAGTTAGGGAAGCCTTACCTTAGGAGCTCTAAGCTACTTGCATGTTGGAACTAGCTTGAGGGGATCTGAATTAAAACCAAGAATGGTTCTGGTTCATGGTTGGATGGAATGTGGTAGTTCCCAAACTATTTGGTCATCTATACAGAGGTCATATCTTCCTATGAATTGTTAATGTTGGGTAATTAACTGTGTATGTTTCAGCCATTGGAATAGCTTCACCTTTCAAGTATGATGTCCTTGACTTCCTATTTCATTATCTAGAATAATTTCTTGTTCGAATATGCAATTGTTCATGTTATATTTCTAACCTATGTTTACAATTGTTTTCGTGTCAAAATATTTAAGGGTTTACATTTTGTTTATAAACCCTAAGTCTCTAAATCAATTCATGTTTAATAAATATTTAGGGTTTATTTCTTCTATACTTAGTTCTCCATTTATTTACATCTTAACCTTTGCTTCTCTAAAAGATTGAAATTAATCTAACATTTCCTATATGTTTATTTACCTATAAACTCTACTGGAAAATTCCATATTGCGAGCATAACTACAATAAGGAATAAAAGACTAATTCAAGTTAAGCTATAGACAAAACTTAAATACAAAATATAGTTAACTAATATAGTCAACATAATATAATAAATAAATCATTTACATTATATCAACTCTACACAGAACAATATTCTAAATGAAGCAATATTCTAAAAACATTATTCTATACTTGAGAATGATCATCTATTCAAAGTATTGAACCTAAAATAAAAAATATCGAAGAACTGTGAGGGTCTGTAATTATTTCTACCAAGAACCAAGGTTATACACTATCTTTTTCCATTAACAAAAAAAATCATAAGTCGAATCTACAGTCCAGACTATTTGCCCCTATCTCCTTGGGGATTAAGGTTGGGAAGGTTTCATTAAAGGCTTTGAGGACTCCCCTCTTGTTTCTGGATTCCTCCACGATGTTAAGGACCTCCTCCTTGACAAGATCCCAGAAGTAATGGAAGAAGTTGTATGTGAATCCATTCAGGCCTTGGGATTTCCCTAGGGCCATTTGATTGACTACTTCCTCTAGCTCCTACATCACCCCTAGCTTGGTCAACATCTCATTGTTTTCTCCACTAACTACCCTAGGGATTAGGATTGTGATTTTTCCAATATTCGTACCTCTATCCCCTCCATCCTCATTAAGAATCTCAGAAAAATGTTGTGTGATATCTGCCTCTATCTCCCGTGTGGTTTCCACTCTACTGCCATCCCATTTCTTAGTTTCTCGATTCTACAACTGCTCCTATTTTGAATCACGGAGTTATGGAAGAATTTGATATTTCTTTCTTCCTCCTACAGCCATTTAACCCTCGCTTTTTGTTTCTAGAATATTCCTTCCTACCTTTCCCTAGCCTTGATTTGATTCATTAGGTATTTCTCTTTGGCCTTCATGTCCTCATCCCAAACTTCTTCCATGCCCTTTCTGTTTATGAGGTCCATCTCAGATAACAACCTTTTTTTGTTTTCAAAGACGTTCCCAAATTCCTCCCTATTTGTCATGGGGATTTTGGCCGTCAGAGCCTTGAGTTTCTGCTGAAAATGATACATAACTATTCCTAGGGGAGAACCAACTCCTACCACCATTGATTGACAAGGTCCTTAAAGTATTTACGTTCCAACTAGAACTGTTCAAAACAGAAGGGCTTACCCATGGAGGATCTTGACCAATCCCAGGAAAGGTAGATGGGCCAATGGTCAAAGCCTGCTACAGGGAGAACATCAGCCACAATTTCCCCTGTACTATGAATAATATTCTCTGACACCAAAAATCGATCAAGGAGGGAGGCCACCAGGTGCTCCCCCCCTCTTATTATTCCAAGTGTATCACTCATTTCCTGTCTCTAGGTCCACTAGGGAGCTCTAAGCTATAAATTCATAGAAGGCTTCTTGATATTTATCCAAAATTCTTCTTCCCCCCTTATTTTCCCCGAGGTTGGAAATAAGGTTGAAATCCCCTCTAAGCACCCAATTTCTAGCATCAATTTGTTCCTTGAGCCAGTTGAGAAAGGAAATGAAGTTCTACTTCTCATGGAAGCTGCTGGATCCATAAACATTCCCCATAGAGCCCCTCGCTCCCGAATCAATAATGCGAAAGTTTTCCATAAGAGAAAACATTTTTGCTTGCCATTCTAAGAGTTCCACGGCCCTTGGCTTCCAGAGAATTGACCCTCCACCCTATTGTCTAGTAGCATCTAGGGCCATTAGTTGACTACCTTTCAAAATTTTATCCCTAATTTTCTCCAAGCCCTCAAGGCTACATTTAGTTTCTTGAAGGAAAAGGATATCTGGGTTTTCTTGCTTGATTTTTTTGTTTATTGTTTTCCATTTCCTGGGGTTGCTACACCCCCTTATGTTCCATGATATGAGCTTCATTGAGACCACTTATTGACTTCATAGAAGGCTTCCTTGATCGTAGGATATTGGCTAGATTCAATGAGTCGAACTCCCACCATAGCAATGTGTTGCTTATTCGTCTTGCATCCTCTTCTTAACTCTTCTTCTGAAGATTTCCTCTTACTTCCTGTTTGCAAATATGGGTCAATCCCTAGACTCTCATGGGCATTGGTTCTTATGATTACCTCCTGAAGGAGTTTGATCTGACGTCGAGAGACATAACCCTTTCCTTTCTTCCCACATTCTTCCTCAATCGCATCTAGATCTAGCTTGACTAGTTCCATATCGTCCCTTTCATCCTCCTCTGTCTCTTCAATCTGCTGTACACCCTCCTCTTCTAGGGTTTTGATCAAGCCTTCCTACTGTTCTGCGGTAGAATTTTGTTTTGTGATGTTCTCGTCCTCAATCTCCCTCCCCAACACCTCGAAGGTGTTTTTGGATCGCTGCTCCTTTGTCACTTGTTGCTCCTTTGTCACTTGCTCCTTTTTTGCATTGGGTCTTCCTCCGCCTTTGCTTCTTCATCTATTTTTAACTTGTATGAACCCATCCTCTTCTATATCCTTTTCCTCGGGCTTAGTTTGGGGCAGGTCCTCCCAAGATGACGATAGTCATGGTAGTTCTGGCACCAGAAGGGGAGTTTCTCATAGTCTATGGGATGGATCCATTCCTCATCTTCCAAATTTAAATTGATTGCTGCATGGAGTTCTTTGGAAAGGTCCATATAGACGCAGATCCTGGAAAAGGAGGTATACCTTTGGACCTTAGTGTGTTCTGCTACTTTTATGAACTCCCCAAGGGTGTTTCCGATGTCCTTCAGAGTGTCCAAATCCCTGTACTCACTTGGAAGTGAGAAGAGGTGAATCCAGGCTTGGGAAACCATCATGTATTATGTTTCTGGGTTAAAATGTTCCTTCCATGGATGAAGGTATAACCCAGCTAAGAAGAAGAAATACGGGCCTCCCTCCATGACTCTATCTCTCTCTTCTTGGTTGAAAAAGATAATGGTGAAGAAACCCTTTGATCCCACATGTAATTCATAATTCCCTTTAGGGTTACACAGATTGTTTATCTGCTTAACCAGATCTTTCTCCTTTGGCCATATCCCCACAAATTTCCTGATCAGGGCCTTTTCCTTCCATAGTTCGATCTTACCTCTAACTGTCTCAAATTTGATTTGAATCATTGGGATGGTGGTGGTATTCTTCTTTCCTGACCTAGTTCATGTGTGCCTCGTGATCCTATCCCCCCTATCATCTACGTTTTCCCTTCTTGGTTCTTGTTCTCTTCCCACCGAGCCAGGGTCTCCATGCCTCGCAGAAGCCATGGTTCTCGAAGGAATCCCTGAGCCAACGTGTGCACGCAGACTAGCGCAGCCTAGCCACCCATTGACTATCCTCACAAAGGATAAACCCTCAAAACTCTCCACCCATTCTCGACATAAAAACAGGAGCTATTGAAGTGTTAATCCACAAAAAAATATTACATTATCCATACTCATGAGTCTATATATCTCAATACTAGAAAAACTCATGTGTCATAGGCATGACATAAGTTGGATTCCTAGAGAGCCCTATGCTTTGAGTCATTTGAATTCTTATATTAGATTTTAAAGGTTTATTTATTTATTTTTGAAAACATCTACTTATATGATTTCTTTAGAACAATTTTGGGATGACCCTTTTATAGGGTTTGATGGAGTATCCATTAAGCATTGTCTTCATGTATTGGTTTTAAACTTCTTCTTGAGATATTTCAGGGGAAAACACTAACTCTTTTTTTTCTATATGAAATTTGGGGTTTTCTTATATGGATGCATTTCTTCTCAAATTGTGCATATGTGTTCTTTAAACTCATTTGCGTTGAGGGTGTTTTATTTAACCAATTTGCATCGTTTGGGAGGTGGAGTTTTATCTCATCCACCTTAACTTAGAGTCTCTCAAATTTTTTTGGTTGTTAATGAATTTTTGGAATAGACAATTCGTATTGATCAATTTTTAAGGCCTTCTTGCAATCCATTTGGACTAAATGGTTATCATTAACCTAGACTTTGTAACTATTTTATTCTTTTTGGAGAGTGTTAATAAGAGTCTCATGGATATTGTTTCTAGTTGCTATAAGACATTGGAGTGTTAACACACAAAAAAATATCACATAAGACATAATCATGTGTGTATATAGCTAAGTACTCGAAAAAAAAGTGTCATAGGCCGGTCATAAGTGTGGTTTTTAGCGAGCCCTATGTTTTGACCCATTTGACTTCTTATATTACATTTGGAGGTTAATTTTTTTTTGTTTGAGGCATCCAATTATATGGTTTGTTTAAAACAATTTTGGGATGATTCTCTTACAAGTTTTGGTAGAGTATTATGAAGTGTTGTCTTTGTGTATTCATCTAAAATTTATTCCATATATATTTTAAGGGTCAACATTGAAATCTTGATTTTTTGTTTTTTTACATGTAGTATGAAATTTGGGGTTTGCTTTTATGGATGCATTTCTTCTAAATTTCTGGATATTTTTTATGAACAAAATTATAGTGTTTCTAAATTTTATTTTTAATGGTTACTTAAGAACCATTTAAATAAGGAAATGTGTGCAATATATTTGTATTTAATGTTTTTTTATATTTATGGGTAAGAATTTAAAGCATTGTTTTAAAATTTTTATTTTCATATAGTGAGAAAAATCTTTGTGTCTAAGGTTTCTATATATTTATGGGCAAGCAATTAAAGCATTGTTTTAAAATTTTTATTTTCATATAGTGAGAAAAATCTTTGTGTCTAAGGTTTCTATATATTTATGGGCAAGCAATTAAAGCATTGTTTTTTAAAATTTTATTTGCTTGTTGTATGAAATTTGAGTTCTTTTATTCTTTGGATATTTTGAGAAGTTTTTTTGAAAGAGGTGACTTTTAGATACTCATTTCTAGTTCCATTTTGTTGTTTATAAGTGAGTTTAATTTCCATATTTTATTCCACAATTCTTATTTTTATGCAATCATGAGGTTTAGAAAATTTATATGTATTTTTCAAATTGTAAATGATGTACATTTTTCAAAATAGAAATCTTAGGTCTTCTAAATTTAGAATATCATAGTATTTTAGTTCTAAAAATATTTCCCATGGTTGTGTATTCTACTAAAGTAACTTGGAGCTTTGAGGTGGGCTCATCCCTTGACTAACGAGCAATTTACTAATGAAACACATGGTCAAGATTTATAGAATATGTTGACCTCAATAGTGAACATACACTTTACTCATGATTTGTGTATATGAGAAACATTTCTCTTCACAACTAATTTTTTGCTTGTTTTTTATTTTCATATATGAAAAACATTCCCTTAAGAGCTAATTTTTTTATTATTGGTAAGTTTATAATTCCCTAATCCCTACAGAATTTCTCTTTAGCCTCTACCCCTTTGATTTCTCATGCCTTTATAATGAAATTAATCACATCAAGATTGAAACTTGTGTTGGGGACAAACCTCTATATATATGAATGTCACATTAACATTTTTCTATTATTTTAAAAATTTATACTATTATTTAAACATTTGAAATCTTAGTTAGATGACTTATTTTAGTGTATTTGAATATTCTTGAAATATTTTTATTAAATGCATAATTGCTCAAATGGTCTCATTTATACAATATTTTTTTGGTTTTTCTTAGTAATGCTTTGTATGTGGTTTTTTGTTCAAGATCTATAGTTTTTGTAAATTTCATGGAAATTTTGGCTTATCAAGATTTTCGGTTTGTTCAAGCTGCAAATTATCTCCACATAAAGAATGTGTTTGATTTGACATGCCAAAATCTGGAAAATATATTGAAGGGGGTGACGCTTGAAGAAATAAGGAAATATTTCAACATTAAGAATGATTTTAGTCCTGAAGAGGAAGATGAAATTAGGCATGAAAATCCATGGGCATTCGAATTATAGGGATATTAGAGAGGGGTGGTGGAAAAAAACATATATAATTTTATGTGCCTATGTGATAGTGTATTGGTTTGTTGTAATCCGGAATTTGTTTTGAAAACATTAATCCATGTATTTATTGCTTGGATACATTAAATTCTTCAAATACTATTGTCAAGATTCAACATCAATGACTATTATTTGGTCTAGTTGAAACTCTTGCCCTTTTAATTATATATATATATATTTATGCATTGTGAAAACAAAATATTGTTGAATGCATGTATGACTGAAAATGGAATGTGTGTATTTGCTTAAAGTAATTTGTGAATGCTAAAATGGTTAACTCCCTGCCTAAAAATGGACATGAATGAGCTCGTGTGCCTATTGGGAAGGCATGAAATATATGAAAGTCTCTTTGATGAGACTTGGACTACCATTCCAATTGGGCAGTTAACTGACTGATTTTAATGTCTATATTACACTTGGCCTGACAGAATTTCAATGGGGCATTTCACAGGTGAGAAAAGTGAAACCTAGTGGTGCACATTGATCATGGCAGTAGATCAAAAGTTACTACACTTGGCTGGAAGTCTCCTTCAAATGATTGCCAAGACCCAAGAAAATCTTGGGGAGATGCTCAAGATACAGAAAAGGCAGAATGAAATGAACCACCATATTTTGCAAGACTCTATTGATTTCCAAAGGGAGGTAAAAAGCCTTCTGGGGGCAATCGACAAAGGAAAGGAAGGTGGATCAGTGATGGGACATTCGTCCAAGCGACCCGTTAAGAAACGGTCCAGGCATGAAGACTCAAAGGAAATTGAGCAGGTAAAGATGAAACACCAGTGAAATGCTGGGAATGAGGAGGACGTCATTTACGCCCGGACTGCCCAATGAGGGAACATGAATAGGGAAACAACCACAAGTTCCTAGGCTTCAGGATAAGCTGAAAGCCGAGAACCAGTAGGAGAATTTTGTGGAAGCTGGGGGGCTTGGTCCTGAAAGCTCATTTAAATAGCTGAACGTGGGACAGATCTGCAAAATTTTGAAGTTTGATGTGCAAATTGTATATGTATTGGAACACCAAGGACGGTGTTATTCTAAGGGGGAGGGGATTGTAATACCCTGGTTTTGACACCATTTTCATTTAAAGATACATGATGTATATTTTGTAATTCATCGTGGTGTGGAGCTAGAGGAAAAAGCCCCACCATCGATTTGGTTGTGTATGTTACGGCAATAGGGATAGTTGCCAATGGTATATCGTGCTATCCAACATCTTATAGTTTTGTCATCATGTAAATATGCATTTTTAATTAAAATAAACCCCAACCAACTACGTCAATGCAACCATGATGAAAAGGGCATGAGTTTCCTAAGGATACAGAGGGGGAATTATTAAACCTTGGGCCAATGGGAAAGAGCCATGTGTCACCTGTTAAACCCATTTAGTTGTCACCCACCCTTTTGACTCACTCACCTTTCCTTGTCTCATCATTCAACTACCACATTAAAACTTATGTTGATTAGTTGGGATAGTTATTGTTGGGCAGTGGTGTGTGGCAGGACTGTCAGCCCTTGCCCACACGCACACTCCACCAGTGGTCTCTCACTTCATGTGGGCAAGGAGGAAAACAATTACATTCTCCCATTCCTCCATTTTTTCCATCCACATGCAGAGACGGTCGCTCCTTTCTCCTCATGTACAGGCTGGGACTCTTCATTATTTTCGTCACGCAGCAAGCTGGGGAGCCGTTTTCTGCCATCCACGATGTCCGTGTGAAGGATCCATTCATGATTTATGCTATGGGGGTGTGTTTCCATACCGATTTTGTGGTTTGTGTATATGTTTTCCCTACCCAGGCTAAGAGTCTGATCACCTCTTCTATTTTGGGCTGTGTATTTCCCATTGTTTCAATGTTGAGATTGGGGCTACTGTTTTCCCCATGATTTGTGGTTTGATGTGGGTTCTTTTTCGTTTTGGGTTGGATGTGGCTATTATTAAGACGTTCTGGCCATGATAGGGCCAAGAATGACTCAAGAATTAGATTTCCCTGCCCGAGCTGTGAACCGCTTGTTTTGCTCCATGTATGCAGTGGTTGGTCTTCGGACTGTCTTGGCTTGCTGATTTGTGTATTCTTGGCTATGTGTAAGCCTGCTTGTTGCTTATTCCTTGGGAAATCATGCCTAGCTCAGGGGTGGCAGTGTTGCTGAGAGATTAAGGAGCACACTGACCTATGGTTGGGTGGAACGTTCCAGCCACGTAGTCGGTTGCGGGACGAATACTGCATAACATAAGTATTCTTGACTATTCCATATTTGCAATTAGATGTGATGTCTAGTGAATCGCGATGAACTTGTTGAATGCTTGAATGTATGGTTTTGCTTTCGCTATATGCTTAATAATTATGCATCTCTGCATGTTTTACTTCAAAGCATTTCAGTTTGTGAGTTTTTAGTTATTTAAATCTTCATGGTGCTAGTTTCCCGGCTTATATCATAGTGTGTTATCATCCTCTTCACTGGTGGGAGGGCTACGGACGTTACAGTGAGTGCCAAATCCAGTCACAGTGTGGCCCCAAAAGCCATCAGCGCTCACTGTTTAGTCATCTACTTAAAGAGTCCAACAAACAAAGGAGAATGCCACTTAAAACATATGTATAATAACAATTTAAATGAATGCAACATAAATACATTTATAAACATCCGTATAAATCCATAACCAAATTTACCCAGTTTTTTTCTTTGGCCATTGTACCATTGCAAGAAATGGTGCTACGTGATCACATAACATAAATCAAATTACGAAGTATAAAATACACACACAGCCTATCAAAGGTACCAAGTTTCCCTCGAGTGCTAAAATCACCATCTTAAATACATTCCATTATATTATAAACTCCACCTTAAAGGCCATTGAAACCACACAACAAACCCCAAGTGTGTCCCTGCCCCAAAAACAGAGAGTTCTTTCACAGAGTCAAACCCCAAACTAAAATGCATCTATTGGAACTAGAATCAAGCAAACCCCAACCAGCAACGAGTTAAAACAGAGTCTCAACCATAAAGACAACAGGTGACAAATGGAGACTTGTTAACAGGCTCACCGTAAGGTATGTCTTTGCCCACGGCTTTCTTTCATGCTATGAACCATGCCTCTCCTCACCATCCGTGTAACCTGCAACCACAACATGATAATGATAATAATAAGTATGAAATTGTTCAATAAGCTACAAACAAACAACGAATGTTCTGAAACCCAAACATTTCTCATACTTGTCATCCTCATGGAAGTCGCGTTCTCAATACTGTGTAGGAGCAAAGGTTAAGCATCTACATTGAAAATGACGAAACCCCATCATGGGGTCAAGCCCTAAGTTGTCCTCGCACACATTCAAATGTGCATTAAAGGTGCCAAGCTGTTGTCCATTAATGATTTCCAAACCCACTTCTCTATAGTTCTTATGCGTTACAATATCGAATGCCTCCATCTCATGCATA
>LPNX010540998.1:0-85636 GCA_001517045.1 Pseudotsuga menziesii
GGGCTGGTCGCGGCTTAAGGCCTGAAATGTGCGATCGGGCCGCGGCTACGGAAGAAAACGGCGCGGTTTCCGGCGGCCGAAAACAACAGACTGAAAATGCAATATAACAAGAAAAATAACAATAAAACAGACAGCGGAGTCGCCAAAACTGTAGCTAGGGTTTTCACCCTAGCTTGTGCTAATGAGCACCTACTAAGGAATCTGGATTCCTTAGTAGCAGTTCGATTGATGTAAGTAAAAATAAATTAACCTAAAACAGTAAAAGTAAATGACAGAAAGTAAAAATGACAAGATGTATAAATTTTTTTTGTATTTGTATTACCTCTGATGAAGAGGTTGGTGGAGTCCGTTGCGCTGGTCCGATGTCGGTGGCTCCGAGCTCCGAGCTGGTCCTTCTCCTTCTCCGATGGTGGAAAAATAGGCCAAAAGTGGGTTCTCAGCAGTGAAAATAGCTTGATGGCAAGCTAGGGTTTCACGAGACGTTTTGGCAGAGTAAGGGTGCTACGACTGTGGATATGAAATGAGGGGTCTCCATCACTTATTTATAGTTTTTTGGTGGTGGAGTATTTGCCCATGGTTTTGGGAAACCATATGGTTTAGGGCAGCTTGTTTAGGGTTTTTGCTGTTTTTAGGGTTTTCCTCCTTTTTCTTCATTATTTTATTCCTTTTCCTCCCCTTTTGGGAATTTTTGCTATTTTTAGAGGAATTTTGGCTATTTTTGGAGGAAAAAGGGGGTTTTTGGCCTTTTGGAGGCATTTTAGGCCTTTTGGAGGCTTTTTAGATGGTTTTGAGGCCTTTTAGAGGCATTTTAGGCCTTTTGGAGGCTTTTTGTGGGATTTTCAGGGAAATATGGTAGGCAAATGGACAAATGAGCCATGTAGTGAGGTAGATGAGGTAGTTAACCATTTCTGGGTGTTAACACCGACCCTTATAGTAAACCTTGGATCTACATCTGTCCCTACCATCATGACCTTATCTGTTATCATTTTGCTGGCCATTCCTTCTGCCTCTACCTTTCTTTCTGTTCTCCTCATTATCCTTTTAGTAGCCCTGTCATAATATACGGTGCTGAAATCAGGGACTTCTTCCCCTTTTTTCTGTATGAAGGGTACTAGCTGAAGCATAGGGGTTATAGAAGTGCTGGTAGTAGGTACTTGAAGGATTCGCACTTCAGGGTTTTCCTCTCCCTGAATCTTCCCTGATGGTGTTTCAGAGGCTTGTTGCTGTGTCAACTTTATCTTCTCAGCCTCCTGCTCTTGAAGCTCTTCATTTAGCTTCCTTTGTGCTTCCTCGGCTGCTTGTCTAGCAGCTTCTTCTGTTTCTCTGGCTGCTTCTCTTGCTTGTTCAGCTGCTTCTTGGGCAGCTTTCATTTTCTCTTCTTCTCCCTTCTGCAGCCACTCTGCAGCCTCATTTTCAAGCCTCTGAGCCTCCTCTCTTATCCTTTTGGTGACCTATTTAGCCTTAGCTTGCTCAGCTTTATCCTGCTCACTCCCTTTTCCGCCCTTGGTGGGATGCTTTGGTTTGAATCTTCTACTAAGTGCCGTCATGTTTGGTGCACTCCTGAAAACAGCTTCATCTCGATCAAAATGGTGGGTGTACTCGTAAAACACCTTGTGCTTCTTGCAGTTCTCAGCCATTCTGCCATGAGTGTCATTTCGTCTGAAAGTCATCTCGCCAAAGTGGAACTTCCCTAGTTCCTCTATAAATTCTGTAGCTTGCTTCACATTGGCGAAACTGCAGCTGCCTAGCTTAAATGGTAGAAGTGGATAGGCAGTCTTCTTTTTCTGGAACAAGAAGTGACCAACTCCGTCAATAAACACTTGTCTGATTGCCTCTTTGTGGACTATATAATCCGTTGCATACTTGGGCAGCAGATAAGGTGTTTTTGATCCACCAAACATTCTAAGATACATCCTGTTTTCTGTCAAGAAATAATCACCACACTCCTCTATTACCTGCATAGCCTCTTCAGACATGCAGTTACATTCCTTTCGGAAGATAAGCGTGTGCAGAGGCATAATAAAATGCTCACAGATCTCTCGGTAATAACTATGGTACTGATGAGGCCCCAGTAGTTTGTAGGCTGCATATACGAGCATTCTTTCCCTATCCCAAACACATTTGAGCCCAGGGAAAGGTTGGTGGCATAGTATGCAGTCTATCAGAATGGAACTCATGTAGAACTCAGATTTTTTCCGGGCTTCTCCTCCTCCCAGGGCTGCAGCTACACAAGAATAGAGAGTACTTGATACTAGGCTGGCCCAGTTGAAGATTGTTCCTTCTATGGCCACATGAAACATAAGAGGTATCCACTCCAATTTGAAGAGTCTACCATTGGCTCTTCCAAAGATCCGGTTTAACATCAAGGCTATAAACCTGTAAGGAGCTCTTAAGCTCACTGTGTCATAGTACTCCGTTGCTCTGTGTCTATAAAGCTTTCCTGGTAAGAGCATTCTTCTCAGGGTTTCCACTAAATCCATCCTGAGGTTATCTAACCAATCGTTTGACAGGAAGACTTGGGGCTCTGGCAGGTGGTAAGCCAATGCCACATATCCAGGGATAAATGCAGCATAGCCCTGACCTTCAACATTTCCCATCAGCATTGTGTTGTTATTTGTGTGTGGTAGAATCCATCTCATCACATCAGAGCAAGGGAACAGCTCTGGTCTGGTAGCCACCTTCATGATGGCGGATTTTTCAATGTTGGCGTAAATAGGTTCTTCCTCAAGACCCGTGTCTGGGACTTCCCCATGGGAAATCAGTTTGTATATCTCGCCCCATTTGTACTCAGGTTCAATCCCAGAGATACATTGGGTATCCTCATATATATACTCCTTTTGTAGGACGACCTCTATTGCTGTTTGTTCTTCGACCGCAGGGGCCTTCCTTTTCTGCCTCTTGGACATTGTAAATTCTTCCTGCAATGTAAAAACATTATGACATTTAATCAGTTTGAATTTGTGAGCATTGTGCAGCAATAAATCCTTTCTCAAGTGTATCATAATTGTGACCAGTCCATGAAATCAAATCATAAGTCTCTCATACTAAACAATCAAAATAGCATGCAGTACTGTGCAATGTGCCATTATCTTATGCATAGTATGGTAATGTTCAATGCAACAAATACATATATTGTTCAACCTTATAATGCCTTGAGACTATGGGTGCACTATCTTATGATCTGATCTATATGAGCAAGCCTATCAATCATACTTATGCCAGGATTAAACCTACACTATTATGTGACCTGCCACTTCCTCATGATAGCGATACATTGAAGCAAAAACATTGTAAATTATATGCAGGTGCAGTATTCAATTATCATTCTATTGCCTAGCGAACACAGAGAAGGATTAAAAGCATCAAGCTCATGCCAATCAACACTTTAGCCATAAATCCCAGCAGACACATCACAAAGGAGACGCATGCGACTGGCAGCGGAAAAAATACATTAAGTTGATAGTACATCTCTCCCTCCCCGATGGGGCATAACCACATTTCTGCACAAGGTATCCTCATCAAAACACGACCCACGCTATCCTCAGCGTAACCGGCGACACATCCCTTCGACCCCACTAGGATTTTAGGCGACCAAAACCAAAAAAGGGGGCTGCGAAGGATGGCACAATCAACGCAGGCCGTGGTTAGAACTACGAAGGCGACACTGTCGACTGTAAAAATCCCCTTCAAAAACCTATTCCTCCCGGCCAAATATAGGTTCGACCTTCTGCCTCGTCGAGGCTGCGGAAAAACGCGGAAGCGAAATGGCTAGGGTTTACAGGCTGGGAATGCCCCATGGAAATCAATAGTCTACCAAACTCCCCAAGCAGTGCCCGAAACCTGGCTACCCCCTGTCTATCATGGCTGTGCAGCGACGTTTGGCGCAGACGACGTAACGGCCATCTGCACCTAAACCCTCCAACCTTTGTGCGCGCGAGGAAACGACTAAAAGGCAGAAAAGAAAATGGATTAACAGGTCGAAACGCCCCCCCTTACCCAAGGTCAAGGTAAAACCCACTCATACAGGCTTAGATCCTAGCTGGATGAGGGAAAACGCCGGGGACCCCAAAATATGGGAGAAAACCAATAACCGCTCAAACGTGATGGGAAAAGACGGAATAAACCTACCTAGAAATCCGGTGAATTGGTTGAGTTGATGACGGTTGGAATACTTCTTCCACCTGGAAGCTGGTACAACGACAGCTAGACCCTCTCTCCCTTTGAAGCACGATAGCTCAACGCTAAGCTCACCATGACAGTGCTCGATAATAAAAAATGGCAATACAAAAAACCAATACCATCGCACCGTATATATAAAAAAAACACCACGCGTGTGAGAGCCTTTAAATCGGGCGGGAAATGAAACTGCGTCAGGCGGCTAATACCTCAGGCCTTCCGTAATGGCGGATGGTCCACAATACTAACTCACCCGCACAGCTAAAATAGAACGCGTGAACTACAATCAGGCATCGGCGGGTACCTTGATTGGATGACCAAGAATCATAACTCCTCCGCAACGGCGAATCCTCAGAGCATGATGCCGCCCATAACGGGGAAGGAAGTGATGCCCAAACGCCCCGATACGAAGCCGGGAGAAAATGAAACGCACATCGGGGCGCAAAAGAAATTCTAAGTCCAAAGTGATCCGCAACGGCGGACGCCCGAAAAGGAGATTTGTCTGCAGCATCGGACGAGGGAGACTTTAAACTTGTCCGATGACGAATCAAAAACCCTACGACACGTCAAAGAAATGAAACTTACGTGCAACGATCGGAGCGAAAGGGAAATTCCACACCTGGAAACGGTCCGCAACGTCGGAGGGTAGAATTAAAGGTCCTCCCGCAACGACGAAGAGTCCAGTGACTTAACTCCCGATTCAACACGGCTTTGAAAGATATGCAAAATGAAGATGAACTCAATTAAGGATGGGATTCGTTTAAGCATGAATTGAGAAAGAACCAATCGAATGAAAGCAAACCAAAGTGCTGGAAGACACTTCAAAATCCATAGGCCAAAAATCAAGAAAAGAACCGACTAATTCAAAGTAAAGGAGGGTCCAATTTTTTTTTAGAATTTTGGGAAAATGTTGCAGCTGCAACAGGTTGGCAACAAAAACACCCAATTTCCTAGTTTGACTAGATTTACCTTATCCATAAAAAAGCAAAAAAAGTAGAAAAAACAGAATCAGATGTAAAGTGCTATCTACTAATTCTGGATGGTCAAAAGGTGGTCAAAATCAACCCAAAATTAGAAATAAATCATTCCTAGGATATAGATGGTTGGTATTGACTTTAAGGTGCAAGCAGATGCCAACTAATTAAGCTAGTGGGTGAATAATTAATCAAATAATGATTAATTATTTTATCCTAAGTTATGAGTGGGTTTAATATATTCCAACATACTGCATCTTGACAAAGCATATTGAGTACCTCTAGAGTGAACGACAAGAGTATAACGAGCCACCAATGACAAGACACAAGTATAGCAAGCCTCCAAAAACAAGACACAAGTCATTACAAGCCTCCAAGGACAAGACACAAGACACAATAGACCTCCAAGGACAAGACACATGCCATAGTGAGTCTCCAATGAGCATATCAAAAACATAACAAACCCTAGAAGGAGCAATAACAACTAAAGTGAAATTCCCCATGCAAATGCAGAGAAAAACCAATTGCGCAAGAGCAAGAGAAATATGTGACAATCACTGCAGGAGCACATATATATTGAGGCATCCAACATGATTCTTACATGACTTTACATTATAGCTGACTTACACTTCATATAACCAACATCTAACTTAAGTTTTTCTTCACAAATTTACAACTTTTACATGACTTCTTACATCATAGGAAAATTTTTCCTTGGCCAACACTTCAAGGAATCATGTCCACTCCACAAGGAGGATTATCTGATCACTACATAGGTATTATAACATTCACTCCAATATAGGAGGAACACCTTATCATTGATGTTATAGCATCACTCCATTCTAGGAGGACTACCTTGTCATCATCTATGGTGTTATAACATCTATGGTGTTATAACATCACTCCAATGCAAGAGGACCACCATATAATTATCTAGGTGTTATAACATCACACCAATATGGAGGACCACCTATCATCAAATCCACTATGGAGGACCATGGTATTATAACATCACTCCATCGAGAGGACCACAATATCATTATCTAGGTGTTACAACACCACTCCAATATAGGAGGACCACCTATCATCAACTCTGTTTAGGAGGACCATGGTGTTATAACATCAGTCTATCTGAAGGACCACCATATCATCATCTGGGTGTTACAACTTCACTCCAATCTAGGAGGACCACCTATTGTCAACTCCAGTCAGGAGGACCATTGTGTCATAACAAATCTCCATTTGGAGGGCCACCATATCATCATCTGGGTGTTATAATATCACTTCAATGTAGGAGGACCACCTATCGTCAAATCCAATCAAGAGGACCACCTATCGTCTACTCCAATCAGGAGGACCATTGTGTCATAACATCACTCCATATGGACGATGACCATATCACCATCTAGGTGTTATAACATCACTCCAATCTAGTATTAGCATCCTATGACTACTCAACTGGACTCATCACATGCATTATTAGCCGGCCTACTTGATGGTTTTATAAGATCACTCCATATGGAGGACCACCATATCATCGTCTGGGTGTTATAATGTCACTCCAATCCAAGATTACCATCATAGGGATATTCAACTGGCCTCGTCACATGCACATTATCTAACCAACTAGAGTTGTGGTATGTGCGCACCCATACCATGTTGGACATGTCTTGCATAGTGAGGGGCAACTAATACCCTAGGAAAGCACTCTAAGTTGTAGCTCAGGTCATGGTATAACATTTAACAATGTGAGAGTGTCTCAAGCGAACTCATCTCAATACATCGAGAAGTATGCAACAAGGATCTCTCCATCAGTATGTCAACTTGCCAATTCTCAGGGACATTCACAACATTCCTCCCCAATGTCAGTCACACAGAGATTATCTATCTTGTAGTGCAATCTACCTTGGAGAGTGTAGTTAGCCTCGTTGTGTCCTTTTTCTTCATGAACTAAGTCCTTGTAGCTCTTGAAATGTATCATTGGAGTACTCATTGTTTAATATTCATCTTTGTATTGATCAGGAAATGCTTTGTGTACATAACAATACCAAAGTTGTGATTTTGGGTTTTGGTGATTTTAACAGTGTGACTGTCAAGTTGTTAGAGATTCCCTTCTTATAATCGCCAATGAGATGAAATTGTTGAATTTTAGTTACTTTCATAAGTAGGTAATTATGTTTACATTTTTCAAAATTTTCATTAAACATTATTATATATGAAAGAATTAACCATAATAAATACACATGAACAATGTAGCAGTAAATAATAAACTTAACAATGAAAGTAAATACAGTGGAAAGTAAACGCATCACATCAAAAAAATGCACAATAGACACCAGATTTTACCCTTGGAAAACCTTCTCAAAATTGAGGGAAAAAACCCAACAACCTTTCACTATGAAGATTCCACTTTTGACATTGGTGAAACTAGTAAATATTCCACACGTACTCTATTGTTGTACACCTTTTGCTTTGAAAAACCCAGATCAATCACATAAACTATCCCATAAATTGTTAAGGATGTTACTTAAATGTTTGTTGACACCACAACTTTTATTTTATGACTATTGCCTTCCTTTAATGGTAGTGGATCTAGCTCAAAAATATTTTGTTGTATCATTTGGGTCAGGGTTGAATAGAGTGGGACAACTTTCATAGGCCCAACCTGATCGCCTAGGTTCTCAATCTCTTTTGTAATTTTTTTGCATGCATATTCTATTTCCTCTTCTCTAGTGAGAAACTAAAAAACAAGTATGTCCCCAACTGTCTTGCATGTATGTATTTGTACAACTATGCTAATTGTTGCTACAAGGTAAGCCCTTTCTAGTTTCTGGGCGTAGAATATCTCAACTAGATGTAATCTCCCTGGTAATTTCATAAATAGAGAAACATTAAAATATGCTTAGAACTTTTCAGTTTCCAAATTCTTTTTGAAAGCCCCCCCCATTATTAAGTTGTGTGTTTGGAAATACCTAAGACTCAAAGGAACATGTTTTTTGGTTTAGGTTTTTACTTTTTCTTACTACAAAAAAATGTTTGGACTATTGACTAGCTTCATTTATTACCTTACTTAGGAAACTATATTCATGACAAATCACTTTTTCTTAGGAGTAATCTATATTAAAATATATTGGTACCTAGTCACAATTTTCTCCCTTATAACTTAGGATGGAAAGGTAAGTGGAAAAACATAATGTCCCATTGTGATGTATTATATTTTCTACTATGTAATATAAGACTCATTTTTTTAATATTAAAAAAATAACCCCAAATGATGAAACCATGTGTTCTTTCCACACCTGGCACATGGAATGTCTCAACACAACTCTACTCCTCATCTATGTGCTCCTACCAAAACATGTCTCCTTTAATGTTATAAAATATTCTCTTCTCCTATACACGGAGAGATGAATCATGAAAAGTTAAGATTGGTTGATGACTATGTGAAGTTGCCACAATTAGTAAGGTATGATGCCATCCTCATGATGTGAAAATGGGAAACCATTTGTTGTTTGGGATCCCCTCAAAATATTCTCAAGCTGCTAGGATGCAATACCCTTGCAACTTCCATTTGTATTCTTCCCTTCAAACTTCTCATAATCTATTTCCACAATGTCTCCATCAATTGAGCATACAATTAGATATTGCTCATACCCTAGTCTTTTTTGACATGCATTCAAAGACCATACACAATTGAAAGTTTGAGATGTTTCCAAGGATTGAGAATGTGTCTAGAATAGACCATATTTATATTAGCATATAATTTTTTGTGGTGTTCCTCCTTGTCCCTAGATATGGTAACTTCAAACACTTGATGATGAGCTTCTTTGATTATGTTACCAAAAAAACTAGCAGGCTAGTTTCCAATAAGTACATGTAGAGGGAGTGTGACCTAATGTCACTTCATCCTTACTTCCATAGACTTATTTGGAACCTCCAATGGGAGAGCCCTTATTATGTCTATAGGCACCTTTAAACCAAAAACAAAATATTTCTATGCGAATCGAGTTAGTGACTAGTTCTTTCAATAACAAGATAATCGTTTACCATTCACCAATGTGTATGAAACTAGCATAAGCATGTGCACCACTAATAGATAATGTGATCAATAAATTGGACACTATGACTAGAAATAAGAAATACACACTAAACATAAGATACCATTCATCAAATAGTAATTATACAAGACCAATAAATGAAATCAATCCTTCATTAACATCAATCTTGTAGTATTAGATTTAACCTTCAAACAATATCATCCACAGAGGCCTATTATAGCAGCCTTTCAATAAAAAATAATAATTCGACAATTTCGTACAGTGATCTCTAACAATAACTATTACACTTAGATCAAAATAAAAGCTTCATCCACTAAATTGAACGATATTCAGAGCTTCCAATTCTGCTAGACAATGAACAAGTTTAAATGCAAGTTTAATCATGTAGTATTAACAAACCAATTAATATTGATAAGTTTACCTTAAAAAACTGGACTGTCCTATGGCATACAAAATAGTGACAATTCCATTCCTTTATTGAACAGTAACTATGTGCTTGTTTATAAGTGTCACCCAATACTTGTCAACCTTTCGGAGTATTCTTTATGTGCTTTATTGTGGCAAGTGTAGGATAATAATGGGGTCAATGGGATGATGTTGTAGAAAACCTTAAATGATGTATGAAAAGGATGGAAAAAGGGAAGATAGGAGAAGATAAGGGCTTATAAAAGGGAATCCAAGAAGGAAGGGACAATCCCGAGGCTCGAAATATGGAGACCAAGTGAATAAAGGGAAAATCAAAATGTTGAGGAAGGTTGGTTGAGGATAGAGAAGGAGGGTTGAGGTATGGACAAGGTAGGCTAAGGGTGCAAGAAGGGTCACCAAGGGTTGGAAAGAGAAGGTCGAGGGTTAGGAAAGGAGGGACGAGGGAAAAAAGGACAAGGATGAGGGTTTTGGGGGTTAGGAAAGGAAGAATGAGAGATCAAGGAATAAGGTCAAGCCCTTTGTGGAGCAGACTGAGAGTAAAGGAGGGAGGTAAGGGTAAGTTAGGGTTTAGGTTTTAGGTTATTTTTTGGGGTTAGATTTTTTTCCCTATTTTTAGGGTTTTTTTAATAAGTAAAATAAATAAATGAAAATACCTAATTAAGTACAAATCTCAATTAAATTGTAGACCTATTATCTAACCTAAATTAACATGAAATGCAATAATTACACATAAACATGCAAAAGGATTTTGACAATTTTTGATAAATATAGGATTTTAATGGATGAAACCCTAAACCATAGGCCTAGAGGAGAACTGACCAACCTCTCTCTTGGAGTGATTTTCTTTTTGAATCTAAACTAGGGATTCCTACAACAACCCAAAGTGTTCGTCATGGGATCCTAATATAAGGAAAATTTAGAGATCCAAGGATGAACTAGGAAAACCTCCTTTAGGGAGCGTTTTCCACCATGCAAAGTAGATAGAAGGAAGACACGAAGATAAGAAAAAATGAAACTCTATGGTCACCATTCAATCATCAATTGAGAAAAACCCACCTACCTTCACAAAGAAAGACTGAAACAAGGCTGACTTGATCTATGTGTTATTCCAACGATTCCTAGCATTCACCATGCATGAGAAAAACATTAGACAAGGATTCAAATTTTATCCATAAGCCAAAGAAAATAAATTCTCAAGAGGTGCACATCACTTTCCAAAAGACTAATAATGGTAAAAGAGAAATATAATGATTTTATCCCATGAGTTATGTTTTACAAATGAAGTGAGGAGGGATTATTTATAGCCTCTCACACTCACTTTTTAGAATTATCCAAGCCTACAAGCCAATAAAATGTCAATGTAAAAATATAAAATAATCTAATAACTAGGTAATTTGGGGTATTTTCCCCCATATTCTTTCACATTCCCTTGACTCCAAAGACCCACCCCCTCCCCTCCTTGAGCATTCACATTTCTCCAAAGCATAGGTTTATTTTATATTCTTTTAATCCATTACCACTTGGTATACCGACATATATCCATGTAAGCATGGGTATGATATGCAACTCAAGGTTGTGATTTCATGGTTTTATATCTCATAGTCCAGTATTTAGTATGCCATCATTTGTTTGTTAAGAGACATGCATCCTTGAGCTTTGCAATTATAGGTTTGCATCAAATATGAACTTAGAGAGGTCTATGCAAGTGTCCATATTCAATGCATTGTGTTATCACTTGGTAATTTTCTTGGCTATGAGGGAAAATTCCCAAGGTAACCTCAAACCAATCTTTAGGACTAGAAACTAGCCTTTCTAATCCAGAGGGAGCTCCCTCTATGAGTCTACTTTCCAATGTCATTTCAATATCAACTCATGTATCTAGAACAATGACAATACCTTATCATAATCAACAATTTATAATTGTTGGTGGGGAAGAGAGGAAAGTAACCATTAGGAATGGATTCAAAGGATAATTATTAATAAAATATTCTAACAATTGGTTGATGAGGAAATGAAGGTTCAAGGGAAAGATAGTTACCATTCACACATACAATGAATCTTAAATACGCTGGAAGATGAATTAAAAAAACAATTCATCAAAACAGAGCATCTATTAAGGATGAATCCTATATTGAATTTAGAAGAAATGGTAAAACATTTCAATTTTTATGAACTCGGAGCATCTAAGATGGATAAATTATGATACATTTATTTTCATTCAAATATAGAAGATAGACATTAAATAAAAATATGGAAATAATTCAAACACAAGAAAACAGACTGAGGACTTGCAACACATGAACCTTCGATACAAAAACCTTGAGTACTTCTATATTAAAAACCCCTAATTAACTTCAAAATTATTTGCACATGATAGTTCTTGTTTCTCCCAATATGAAACCCCATTACATTGTAAAAATTAAAATATATAAAAATGTTACCTAAAGAAAATCTTGACAAACTATTAGATAAATAGAATTCATGAAAATTATTTGCCCAAGCACCATAACTTTGCCCTTTTTCGCTGTTAGATGTTAAGTGGAACAAGTAATATAGAGGAGGTGACCACATGTATTTCTTACCTCTTTTTCTCCTTATGCTTTGATTTGATTAAAGGATCTTGATCAAATTTGAGCTTTAATGAACTGTCATATGTTGGTTGGGTGAGTTACCATGATGAAAAGCAACTGTCAGTATTCAATGTAATCTATACTTAGTTTTTCCAAATATTTGAACCTCTTGCCATTGAATTTGAGAAGGAATTTTGTAGTCAAACAATTCTTTAATTAAGAATTCTAATTCCACGCAGAGTGCATATGGATTTAGAGGAGGAAAATTTGATCTAGTCATTTTGAATTCACAAAGAATTTCAAAACCATCTGTTATCTTGTCAACAACTGTCTCTCCATTAAGCCATTGATCTAAATATTGAAAATTTTACTGATCCATACAAAGTTCAATTAATACATTATGATATTTTTATTGAGGAATTAACCTTTCCTTATCATCCCAAAAGGAAGGAAGCCGTTTTTGAAAAAGCTAACTAAACATGTTCTTAAAACTTTGCACACTTTGAATCATCTTCTTTGCTTTTACCTATACATTTCTTACATGATTGTTATTTCCAATGGTTTTACTAGCCCAAATGATAATAGTTGTTCTATTCTTTATTCCTATAGTTCATAATTCTACATTAGTATCGTATTCAAAAAGTTGACTGTGTTGTGGACTATCTCTAAAGGCCTTTTTTTGAGATGTTTCATTTATGAGCTTACATCTTTGAAGAGCAATATTTTATACAACATTTTTTATCATCTATGAAGTTCAAATATTATATTAATTTAGTAATATCAACTGCCAATGAATCTCAGATGATATGTTTTTCACCTTGTAAAGGAACTTTTCCCTTCACACTTGAGTTGAGATTAACATTTTTTTCTTGCAATTTTTATTTCTTTCAGAATCTGATTATTATTTTCATCCTTTTGAACCATTTTCTATTTGAGTTTTTTATTTTCTTCTTTCAACTACTTAATATCAATATCCTTTAAATTAATCTGTGACATAGCATTTGTCATCTCCTTTGTAAATAAATAATTGTCTTGATTTGAACTTACATTTACAAATTTTAATAGTAATTCATCTTTTTCCTTTTGCCATTGTTGATTCTCATTCTCCAATTGCAGAACCTTACTGTTATAATTAATCATATCCTGATAAATAAAATCCTTTTCTTGTTGCAATGCTTTTAACTTTGGAGCTTGTACATGTTGAGTGCCTAGAATCTTCAACTTCTTTTTGAGCCTATGAATTATGTTTTCTTTGTTATCAGGGAGCCTTTGAATAGGCTGTATATCATTAGGGTCTTATCCTAGAGAAATAATATTTGCTTGTAGATTTTTAATCTTTGTTTTCCATGCCTTTCTTTCCACTTTCTATTGCTTTAACTAACCTTTTAATTTTGTTACTCTTGTTTGTAACGTTGAAACATTTGAAGTGCTTTGTAAAAGGTTAGTATATATCATCTCACTAGTTTGATAGTGTAAATGAATATCGTTAAGCACATTTATATGATCACAACTGATTTTCACTTTTGACACATTATCCTCACTTGCAACTACAATATTCAAAGTTCTATTTTCTTGATCTTTAACTGTAACACGTGAAAATTTGTCCTTTAATATTTGTCGAACATATGGAAATTTTTATTATTATTTTCTACTCAAAATTGATTTTAATTTGCAGCATATTGTGAAATTGAGTCATCATCATCAACATCTGAATATAAATATTGTTGAATTTGAATAACAGGATGTAGGGGTAAAACATTCTTTTTTGGGTCTACTGAGACTTGTTCTTTTAAAATAACAATGTCGTTATCTTGATCAAGCTTGATCCTTTTACTTGAGTATTCCTCATCAATATCCATACTTGTTACTTCTAATATAGTCCTTTTATTGTCTGTCTTAGCTGGAGTCTAAACTGGTAGAGCAAAAGAATTTTTTTGAACTATATGAACTTGAGAGTTCCTAGCTTTATGAAACTATTCTAACACTTGCTAGTCCCAATTCAAGCTCTATAAATTGGCAATTTTATCGAATCCTTCAACTATTTAATGTTCAAAAGATGAAGTTTTGTTGTTTTTTCTTCTCTCTGATATAATATGATGAGGATCATATCTAATTTTCTTAGTTTCTTGAAAATTCATAGCTTTCAACAAGTTTTCCACTATAGTAAGGGATGATTTACTTTTGATGACAAATGGACTAACTTTGAATGAAAACTTGATATCTAACCTTATTATATTTTGTGAAATGTTTATTTTTTAAATGAAGTATTTGTCTAACAAACTCAAGAGAACATATCTTAGAGTCAGAAATACTGGAAGCATATAAGGTGCATTAGTAAATCCATAAACCTTGATGACAATATGATCCTTGTACAAAAACCAATCTCTTCTTTTTGTTTCTGGAGTGTTTTGTAACTTGACTTTCCTCTCCTCTAAAACCATTGGAAATTCAACATTAAAAATAAGTCTATGGATTCTAGACATGATTATGTTGATTAAATCAAACATTCTAATCTTATCTGTCTCAGATGAGATTATTGAACAATATGAGAAAAATGTTGGATCCTAAAGCTTCAAGTCTGCTTGATTGTAGTATATGAATGAATTTAGAAGATAAGTATGGTACTAAAAATAATTCAAAGTGTGGAAATTAATTGGTTGAGCATGAATTATCTCATCTAGTAATTCATCAAAATTAAGGAAAACAATTTGACTTGAATTTGATAGTCTGGCCTTCATAAGAAACCCTAACATGAAGTCAATGAAAAATTTATCATTATCAAGACCTAAAATTTGACTCAATAGTGACAAAATAAGCTGTACATCCTCTTTGAAAATATTTACATCATATGGAAATGAAATACTTTCCACAGTTTGTCTAGAATTCAAGACTTTGGGAAGGAATTCATTTTTCATCTTCGAACTACATTCTCAGTAAACCCTAATAAATTATTCTCTGTTAAACAACATACTGGTTTGGGGAAATGGTTTGAATAACCTTAATGAAGATCTAATGACTTGAGAATTTACATGACAGAGGATTTTAGACCCATTAGAGGAAATAACTATTCTTTTGGCCTCTGAATAGTTACTTGTACACCAATTGATGAGCTCAGGAAAATGATAACTTTGTTCCTGACTGAAACGAGAAATCGATGAACTGGAAATTTGCAAAAAATCTATTCATCCGGGCTCTAATGCATCTAATCATTATTTATACTTTGATATGCTACTCAGAGATAAGATAGGATAAAAAGTGTCCCCTTCCATATTGACTATGAATTTTTTTTTTCATCCATGTATTTACAAAGTAAATAAAAATATGGAATTTGTTCCATAGAAAGAGCCACAATGTTACCCATTGGCGTAATAATGTAGAGAAGAGTGTTGATTTGATTGGCGACAGGACAGTTTCATTGTGAATTCAACGAACTAACTTTGAAAATGGTGGACATAAAGGATTTACCAAAATTAAATAGATTTTAGAATATACCAAGGCAGTTTTGATACCTCTCGCTCAAATCCTAGGAACTAATCATCAGAGGACATGTGACAAGGTGGTTTATATTTCTAAACCACTTAAGAGAAATAACCTTAATGCAAGTATCACATATGAAATGAAAAGAGAGTCGTTGATGTGACTGTGCCACGATCTACCAAAAATTTGGACAAATTAGGATGAAAGGTTATGCTTGGACATGTTATACGCCAAGTTCCAACTACATGCATGTTGCGAGGGATATTTACCTTATGACTTGGGGTCTTAGGGTCACCAACATACTAGGCTATGGCTTGCGGACATCAAGGATTATATAAACATATATAAGAGAAATAGGGTTAGTGGAACATTTAACTTTTTACCGACGGTTGATCCAATCTTTAACCTTCTTCCTCAGATGCTCCTCATCCTTCTGATATTCTGTACCTGCAAAAAGAGATTGATGTTCCTCCACAATATTATTTATTGTTATATAAATAAGCATGAACATATTATAATTTCATTTAAGAATAAACAACATTACATATCATCATCCATAACAACAAATACATGTACAAAGATAATATGGAAGAGAGACACTCTTTATTAAGAAGTTCAAGAAACATTACAACCCTGTCTGAGACAAGCTTCTCTGCAGACCAAGAAACTGAGTCCTCTTGCTCCTCTCTCCAATCTATTTCTCTAGCATAACCTTTCTCTCCAAAATTGATTTTTTTATCCTCTACCCATCCCCTCTATTTATACTTGTTGGTGAGGAGAGGTTACGAGGCCTAGGATGGTTAGGGGAGTTAGGAAAGTTATCATTTCGAACCCAAATAACCCTAAACTAATCATGTTTTTTTATTTTTATTTTTAAATTTGTCTTAGTGAACTCACGAGTATAAACAAGGAAACCTGCGATTGACTCGCGACTTTGATAAAGGAAACTCGTGAGTGCAGATTTTTAGGGATAACTCATGAACTGCATATGAGATGAACCGCCAGTGACACATGATTTGTCATAAGAAGAACCATGAGTGAAAGGAAAAATCATTTATAAATATTGGCAAGGCTGAAGTAACAAGTATGCGTCAAGGCTTCACTTCATTTATAATGTTTAGGCTACTTCAATCCACATGTTCTTTTTGTGTACTGACACATTTGGTGTCAGTACTTTGACAAAGAAGTGTCGTTTCATGGTATAAAAGATGCCCCCTAATGTGTGAGGTTAGAGGGTAGTGATGGGAGAAATACATTACAAATATTTTATCTTGGAGGGACTCAGTATCAAGATCGCAAAGAAGTACCTGAAACAAACAAATCAAAGGTCATTTACAAAATCATGATTGAGGATGCCATGTTCAATAATATGAAACAGTATCTCCTTTACAAGATTCATTTACATCATATAATATAGACAAAAGGTCCACGCATGTTTTACAAAGGTGGATTAAATCCACAATAGCACAATGATGGATATTAAATAGATGGAAATAATGTCACATAATCATGGAACAGTGTTGCACAACTTAGGTTATATAGGCTATAACCCAAGGTATTCATCCAAATCCATAGAAACCAGTACGAATCCTACCATGTGAATATATGAGTTGAAGTCGATCATGGAAGGATGCCATCAAAGTGTCAGTTAAAGAGTTGTACTAAAAACTGATGTAGAGGAGTCCACCAAGAGGAGTAGTGGATCCTAAGGTATTATCTTTTAAACTCTAGTTCTTATTCTGCAGGAGGTACCGATCGGAAGGCAATGTGTGAGGAGGAAGGCACTGAATACTTCAACATGTCACATGAGTAACCGATAGAATGGATAAGGGAAGATATAAATAATAGTATCCCAAAGATGGTGATTCTAGGCATCATGATGAATAGAAAGGGAGGTAAATATCCTTGAACAGAGAGCACAGCACAGAGATGACCAAAGGAAGATTTAGACTTTCAATTGGTACAAATAGACCTATCTGCCATGTAGGAGACATGAACAAATTCCCCATGTATTCAGGACAAGTGGTGGAGTAATGACTCAAGGTGATAGTTGAACGAAGAAGTGAAGAACTAAAGCATGAGTACTCGGAGACTTAAACTAGCGCTTTGTTCAAGGATGACTTGATGCCAACAAAATTATAACCCAAATAATTTATTTTTTCTCTTCCTTTATTGTTAAGTTTTAACGTGTCCAAGAAGGTTAACTCGAGTCTTTCTTCATTTTTGAGCAAGCTTGAAGAAAAGAGAGAATAGTTCTTGGTATGCCACCGATCCGTGGATTTTACAAGCTTGAATTAGTAAATGCTCATTGGCACTTTCATATTTTTGAGAGTTTGAAAACTCCAAAGATGACTCTAGGGGGGCAATTTTTTGTAAATTTAGTCTCATGAGTCCGAAAAAGTATAAAAAATCAAAGGATAACTCTCTTAGCTTCCTACAAACTAAGGCATACCTTTTTCGTACTTAGTTGGCAAGGTCCAAAAAAGGGGTAAACTATCACCCAACCGACACTCCTTCAAAAGAAAGCATGTAGCCTTAGTTTAACGAGTATGAAGGAAGTAAAGATCACTCGGAAGGTTCCATTTATTTAGGAGAATGGGACAAAAAACAATGAACTCAACGCTTTGTTCTAAGGTTTAGCGAGAATGACAATGACATAAAGAACGCTCAAAATATTTTTATGTTTAGGTCCAAAGCACGAAAAAGAGAAAAATGAGCTCAAACAGGTTCCTTTTCCGTAAGTTTAGTCCTCAAGGCCCGGAAAAGAGATAAATATATACTTGAAGATACTCTTCTAAATTGTGAAGAAGACAGAGTATTCCTTTTTCATAAATATTCCATAGGGTCCAGAAAAGGGTTAAACTTATACCACTATGAATGATCCTTTAGTTCCTTTAATGAGTCTGAAAGAAAAAGAAACTCGACTATATAGTCTGAATGATCCTTTAGTTCCTTGGATTCAGACAAGGGCTTGGATATAAATCCAAAGAGAGGGATCCTTATAATAAAGGGTAGTTTAGTAAAAGAAACAAAATGAAGCTCTATTTTGCATAAATACAACTACAAAGGCTCTTGCAACCTATCACAAATGCGGCATGGGTACCCGAAATGATAAGAATTTTTCTAACTAGGGTAACCCATGTGAGGTAGGCTCTAACCATGGAAGAACAATGATGTTTGTAAGGTAGGAAGTGGTTACACATTGCAGTCCATGGATAAAAAGGAGATCCTAAAGTTAGTCGAGGTATAAGTGCAATATATGCAAAGGGGACCAAATACTAACCTAAATGAAAAGGAAACATACTCCAGTTTCATCCATGACCTATAATATCTAGGTAAAACCAACCAACATTAGTTCATATAGAAGAAAATAATCCAAACTATATAAAAATGGGTTAAAATTATGAAATTTTTACTATAAATAGTGGAAATAACTTTAAAAAACATTACATTTGGTTTTTAACCTTATTTGTGCAAATTTTACTTCTCTGCCTCAAACAATTTTTGTGAGCAATCCGGTGGACGGAACTTCAATCCGCAAGTTGCAGGTATTTCATATCTCCCTTAACTTTGTTTTTATGCTTTCCATTATTAAATTTCATGCTTGATTTTATGTTTTTGTCCTACCCTAAAACCACTACGTAGCACTCGTAGGTAGCCTTCTTTAAAGTCGTGGGTTCCAGAAGTAACCATGGGTTTACAGTGAGGAACCTGCGAGTGGCTCGCGTTATCCTCACTAGATAGTTGCAAGTTCTGTGCAATGAAGGTTTTACACAAATCTAATGATAAAAATGTTGAATTGGTAGGTCAGGATGGTGTTAGAGTGGCGGGAAAGAGAGCATGAGGATATGGACATGCTAGAAATAGGTGATCCGATGACATTGAATGCCCTCCAGATATTTGGATTATTGAAATTATACCGCACTTCGAACATGAGAGCCCAAGTGTGAATATTAGAGACATTGGTACGATTGTGGGACCATGAAATTGGCATGTTCGATTTGTAGGGAGAGATCCTAGAGCTCATTGTAGAAGACATTTATTTTATTACCGGATTGTCTCATTGAGGGGAACCTGTGAACTTGGGTGGCACCGGCTGAGGGGGTGATCCCCTCAGTGTACATTACTAGGTCAATACATACTACTTACCCGACACTCAGAAATTGGGAACACAAAACCTGATAGAACAGATCACCAATTTCCCATTGAAAGTGCTTGTCAGCACAGTTTTTATAGTGGCAGGGTCATCCACTTTGCACTTGGCTACATAGACCCACATGCACATAGTAGTGGAGTGTCTATGGGGTGTGAACTTTGATTGGTGTTTGGGATTAGTCCCAATCATGAAGAAACAACTTTTTGACTACAGGGCATGGAAGAAGAAAAACTTTGGGTATGCAAGTATTTTAGTTGCATTCTTCTTCAACAGGGTACCTGCCCTTAGCCTCATAGTGACACTTCCACCCTCGCCTCCCAGTACTGAACCTAGACTTAGGTGATGGGGAGATGTGTTCCTTCGCTAGGGTGGTGGTGAGATCCAGCGTGTCTATGATGATGATTTTTATTCATGGTGGAGCTGCCAGGTGCCTGCTCTGGAGCAGTTCCCATATGAAGACTTGGAATTTTGTGGCGATCCCGAGCTAGTTCTCCCTCCTGGAGAAGCATGGGGAGACATGGGTAAGTCTTTTACTTTTTGAAATATTTGATTTTTATGAATTTCATAATTTTATATACATATGTATTTATATTCGATTTCGATAGGTATTTTGATGATATGCATATGTTAGACCTGTCCGACCATTCAGACATCCCAGGACCTTCATACAACCACTAGACGGTGTCGGGGACAAAGCTATGCTTCGTGTTATAGAGGGAAAGATGACCAAGATTACCCATGATGTACCGACACTGAGTATGGAGAGGATTCCTATGGCCATGCAAGAGCATGTCATAGGTGTACCTCCATCCTGGTTACGCCTTCTCCGAAAGGTGTCTCAGGCTGAACTATTTTATGGTGAGGCTGTGGAAGTAGCTGGAGATGATAAGGTCGAGGGGATTCCATAGTTCTAGCATATGAAGGATTATGATCCTATATTGTATTTTTGATGGACTTATTCACTGGATCTTCTGACCAGAACTCGAAGTATATGGACATACTTTTTACACATGTATATATCCAGTTATTTACATGTGTCTCTATGTATATGTGTATTTATTTTACAAAGTGTGTGACAAATTATAGTCTAAAATGTAGTTATAAAATGCATCAGTAATAGTATTTTTATTTCTTGAAATGTGTTGATATATGATATGTTCAAAATTTATTTCAAGTAACCTAATTCGCAAAAATTGACGTAAAATAGTAGGATGTCTCACCTGGTAGACCCCATTGAGATGAGATACCACTAACTGAGAGCCGAGTATGACTTCCAGGAAGGTGATACCATGTGATATAGCATCCAAAAGAAGCTAAATCACAACACTATAATCAAATACATTGTTAGTTGCAGGACCTAAGAAAGTCCCTCTTGAGGCAACCAATTGTCCTGTGGGTGCATAAATGACCCAAGCAGCTAAATCCAAGTTGCAAGTGTGACAGCTGGCACCATCAACAAAACCTACGAACCACTCCAAAGACATATAAAACAAAACCAAACTACATAATAAACACTTACCACTAATGGCCATTTACAAAATTATAGAATAATAATAGAATAAAAAACATAATGCCTAGGCGTAATACCTTTTTAGGTAGAGCTTGTTTCGGGGCTTCGACAACTTATTACCATCATAATCCACTAACTTGTATGCACCCTTCTTTAAAAATTTTGACACAACATACAGGCCTAGCCACATAGATTTAAACTTTCCTACCCCCAGGGGTTCCTTATCATGGTCCTAGATGAAAACAAGCTCTGCTTCAGAGAAAACCCTAGGTTTAATGACTTTGTCATATTGGTTTTTCAACCGTTGTTTATGTGCTTTGTTTTCTATGAGCACATATTTGCACTACTCATCTATATGTTGTAAATGCAACAAAAGTTCCTCAATATCAGTAGTATCGGGAAGTACGTGAATGGAAATATGCAAGGATGGATCTCTCATTCTACCGGCATGACTGCTTCCACCATGTGAACGAGCTGGAAAGGTGAAAATCCTATGGCAGTATTAACATTCATTTGATATGCCCAAAGCACCAGATACAACATGATGTGCTAGTTTGACCTACTTGCATTAATAGTTCGCTTGAGAATGTTTTCAAAGTTTTATTCACAACTTCTACTTGTCCATTCGCTTGCATGTAAAAGGAATACTAGTGGTATTTCCTAAAACCTAACATAGTTTTCAACTTGGTCATCATCCTATTCTGAAAAGGAATTCCATGGTCAATGACAATCTACTTTGGAATACCAAACCCGATGATAATCTGATTGAATACGAAATATGCTACCATCTCACCATTGACTTTAAAGGTAGGCATTACCTCTACCCACTTAGTGAAGTAGTCAACAACGAAAATGATATACTTGTGCCCCCCAATAGACATTAGGTTCCAAGTCATGAAATCCACCACCCACTTGGTGAAGGGCCCTACCACGATGATGGGGAAAAGAGGAGCAATATGCGGCCTCATTTTTCTGGTGTAAAAATGACATGGATGACAATGTTTAACTGCTTTTGCACAATCTTTGAAGATGGTAGGACAAAAATATGCACCACACAATATATTCTCGTCCATTTATAACCCAAATAAATGATGCCCACATTCTCCGCCGTGAGAATCATTTAGGACAAACTTAACCTCCTCATGGGTGAGGCATCGACACAAGATGGAATCTACCCCTCATCTATATAAGGTATTACCGATTATGAGGTAGTTTTTTCACATTTACTCTTAGCTTATGTCGATTGTCCCATGAGAAGGTCGCAAGACATTTCAAAGTCTAGAGATACACTAGGATATATCTGTACCAAGTATCATAGGTTGAAATTAAGAAGATGTGCTCATCTGGAAATGGTTCATCCTCTATCACTACGCTTTCCTCACTCACGGAATTATTAGACTTGGTAGACTGGAAGTCTAGGTCAAACTCCTGGAGAATGAAAATCCATTTATTAAACTTTCCCTTGATTATTCGTTGGGATAATATGTATTGGAATGGATTTACACCCATAAACACAATGGTTTTCCTTAGCAGAATGTAGTGTCTCAACCTCTACATGACATAGACTGCCTCCAGAGCCAATTTCTCTACATATTGATACCTTAGTTTAGGCCCAGCCAAAGCATGACTGCGATAGTATATAACATGCTCCTAGAGTTTGTCATCCTCCTGAACTAGCACTACGCCTATCATAGACTCAGAAGCAACCATATACAATATGAAATCCTTCGTGTAGTCTGGCAGCCGCAAGAGAGGAGCTAATAGCAGTGCTTTTTTTAATTCCTCGAAATATTGTTGAGTGGCTTCATCCTATAGAAAATGGGTGTCTTTCTTAATCAAGAGCATGAAACCCTTAGTAAGCTTGGCATAGTTCACAATAAATTGATGGAGAAATTTTGAGTTTCCTTGTAGACTTTGGAGCTGTCTGATGGTTCGAGGAGGAGGATGATTGATAATCGCCTATAATTTCAATGGATTGACCCTAATACCCTTGTTGGAGACTATGAAACCTATAAGTTTCCTGGATTCAACGTAGAAGACACACTTATGGGGATTTAAGCATATCTTGTAGTGTCTGCACCGTTAAAAAACTAAGTGAATACGATGAAAATGATCCTTCCTCTTTCAAAAATGGGCCAATAGATCATCTAGGTATGGTTCAACAATGTGCTTTATATAATGAAAATCAAAGTTCATTGCACACTGAAAGGTTTCCCTAGCATTTTTCAATCCAAAAGGCATCTTTTTGTACATGAACGTACCCCATAGATAGATAAAGGTTGTATTGTGTTGGCATTTGGGTGTAATATGAATATGGATATAGCCCAAAAAACCATCCATAAATGATAAAACCTCACTACTCTCACATGCCATAAATAGTATGATCAATGAACAATGTGGGGTAGTTTTCCTTGGGACAAACCTTGTTCAAATCCTATAAATATGTACAAACACGTATAGTTCCTTATTTCTTCTCTACCGGAACGAGATTAGATACCCATTCTGTCAAAGAGATAGGGTAAATGAAAACAACTTTCAATAGTTTTTCCACTTCAGCCTTAGCTACTACCGCTTTTCACGGATTAACAGGTCTAATCTTTCGTCGAACAAGTTTAATATTAGGTAAGTTCTGATTTCATGCTCCACAATTTATGGGTCGATTCCTAACATCTCCTCATAAGACAAGGCAAAGACATCACGAAATTCCTTAAATAAGGCCATATAACTAGAAATATCTTCAGGTGAAGAGTTTTCTCCAATATGCACATTTTCCATGACATCGGGTTTCGTAGAGATATTGATTGGAATAGTGGAATTTTTTTTTTCCATGTTCCCCTCGGCAAATACTTCCTCCTTGGGGAAAGGATTCACATGCAAATCAATACCTTTAGCTAGTCTCACATGGAACTCAGAATTTTCTATCCTGCTTAGATATGGAAGGAGGTAGTACTTGTGATTAAGATATTCACAAATTTTTATTGGTCCTACCATGACTTCTAGAATGGATTCATCAGACGAAAAAACCATATCTAGGTAGTTGTAAGAATAAGTTGAGTTCTCATCCCATGTGGCAAAGTAAGCTTCATCCGACACTTCTGAGACTGGAGGTGTTGTGATGGAATCAACAGTAGTATCGAATATATCTTGATAGGATACTTCTACTACTGATAAGGGAACTTGAGGTTCATCTTGTGAAGGTAGTATGCACGGGTCAGTTCTATCTACAACCGTATAGATATTATTCCCTACGCTTGTCGTACCTAAATAGTTTATAGGAGCAGGAATATCAAAAGTTCCCATTAATGATGTATACATCCCAACTCCCAAACTTTCATTCGCTAGGAATGACTGATCAATCAAAGGCATGTTGGACTCAGAGGTCTCGATATGAACCTTCCGAGTATATGTTAGCTGGTCAACAGTCACCAAATTTCCTTCATGTGGAAATATGAGGACTCAAAAAATAGACGATGGAATAACGCACATCACATAGGTCCAACTCCTCCCCAAAAGTAAATTATAGTCCAAAGGAGCATCAAATACTTCGATTTACACAGAGACTGCTTTTCGTACTTGTTTTATTTCAAAATATGAAAGGATATGATGTGGATGGAAAGACCTTTCGTCGAAAGCGGTCAACAAAGTGTTTGATGGGACCAAATCAGGGGATCCCAGAGCGTTCCAACATGAAATCAACATCACACATGTGGTTGCACCTTCATATATCACTGTTCATCCAATGGTTTTTCCGCCATGGACGATATCAATGGAAAAGGCCACATGGCAAGGTAGGCATGGTTTAACATCAAAAATATTGAACTTAGCCATCAGGACCGAATATTCCATATTGCCAATGGCCGCTAGAAGTTCATCTCATTGTGAAGGAAAACTATCTAACACTTCCAAGGCTAACATCACACAAGGAGTTTGGGCCAAATATTCTACAATTGAATAGTTCGACGTAGCCCTCATGTTAGTATTGTGGAATGAATTTTGGAAGACACCTTTTGGTATCTTTGGGATAGTATCAGTCGATTTATCAATTGAAAGTGGGGCTGATATTTCGACAGTTTGCTTGTCTTTCTACTGAGCCTCCGATTCACAATTATTAGTTCTGGTTTATAACAAGGTATGGGATCAGACCATATTGATATAACATTGTTTAGTGGAATTTTTTTTTGCGTGCCCCCAACGTCTTTCGAACCACTAGAAGTTGCATTCTATCCTTAGGGAAACATATCCTTCAGGATGACCAATTTTTGTTGTTTTAGCAACTTTTGTGCTTAATCGATTAAGGGACATTGATACGTCAAATGGTCTTCCCGGAAAAGATTGCAAGGAAAATTGACTTTCTTATTTTCTTCCCCCCCCACCATCATTGTTTGTGGGATTTTGCTTGTTTTGATTTCCCTCACCTTTCTTACCCTTGTTATTTTTCCCGCTGGACTACTGATTTCCATTTTGGGTAGATTATGCAGTATAAACATTCACACTATGGGTTGAGGGGGTGGCAGCCTTGGCTGCCTCCGCTACATATTGATTCACTAATAGTTAATGGATCTATTTAGCGAGTGTCTCTACAGTCGGTGTGTTAACTGAACCCACCACTTGTCATGTGGCCCAGGATTAGGTTTAGCGAAGTCCTTGGTGGACCTTGGTGCCTCAGGATTAATATCATAGAGAATCCCAGAATGGGAATATATCAAATCCAGTTGCTGGTCCTTGAGTATGGCCTCCTCTTCCATAGTCACTCTTGACGTTGAAACTTCTTTTGAAATATATGACAATAAAGACTTCAAAAACCATTCCAGCAAGAACTCGAGAGGAATATTGGATTTGATAAGCCTCTTTCATCTTCTTCACTCCTAAATGTGGTCAAATATATGAGTGGAGTAGATCTCCTGAAAGGCCAACAGAAGGTCTGTGCCAGCATCATACCGGATAGGAAGTTGAAAATGATTCAAAAAAATAGTTCCTAAATCAAGAAAACTATCGTAGGAGACTAATGGGAGTTCGATATACCATTTTCCACTACATTGGACATAGTTCATTGAAAAATCCTCAACCGAACTGAGTCGTCATTCAACGAGTTGTAGGAGCACCAAAAATGGAACTTCATGACACAGTCACCCGGATCTTCACTAGTTTTCCCTTCAAACTTAGGAATGTTAGAAGGTAATTTAATCGAAACCGGTGGCCAAGTTGGATCGTGGCACATAGGGTCATTCATGAGTTTTGATAAGTCTAACAAGTTAAAATTTGTTTGAAAGGGTAATTGGGATCGAGCTGGAGATTTGATGTTGAGCAATCTGGGGCAAGGAAGTGCCCACACCAACATTCCCAAAAGAGAGGTTGGGGTTTCCCCTAGCCACCATATGTGAAGAACTAGAAATGCTTTGAAAGAGATCCACCCAAAGGCCAAAGGATTACTAATATGAGGCGTGTTGTATTGAGTTCGATTGATTCTAGTTGAATATTGAGTTGTAGATACATGAGCTATGATTCCCCCACTAAAAAGTGAGAAAGGATAGCTACCTAAAGGTGTAGTCGACACTTGACTAGAATTTTGGAAGCTGAAACCTAAAAAGGATTTCGGACCTCCAGATGACACACCAGTATAAGTAGGTGAAGGACCTACATAAGGAGCGAATGGAGGAATGTGTCTCCCATACCACGAAAATCCTTGGATGAATGAAGTGGAACTGCTAGGACCACTTTGAGAATTTTGAAATAACGAAGAATAAGTAAAAGGTACACTGGGTATCCCAATGACCACCATGCGAGATGGACCAACAATGTTTAAGGGTGCCGATGGATTAGCCACTTGAGAACTTGGAGACACTGGAGTTGATGAATTAAAGTTTAAGGACACTACTGGTGCAATAGAGATACTTGTCTTGGGAGCACTCACCGATGAAGGAGAGACTCCACTAGCCAACATGGCTGAAGTGGGGGTAGACATATCCCCCAGAATTTCTCCTGAGCTAGACATAACATAAATCAAAGGAACACCAACACCAAGTGAACCAAACCGATGAAGTTGCACTAAAAATGGATCTCTTAAGTCAGTTAGAGATGAATTGTAATTTCTTTCAATCTCTTTAGTTTGCAAATATTCAATTTCCATTGGAAAGGGATTAGTTTGAGTATAACTAAGTATAGGTTCCCTTGAAATTTCAGTGACTCTAGTCGATTCAAAAGAACTATTTGTATATAATCTCCGTCTTTGAGGTGGAAGTGGAGTCTCCATTGTTGAGTGTGGAGGAAGGTTTTGCAACCTTCGAGACCTATGGGGAGGTTGATCCTCCAGAGCTAAAGATTAAAATTACAAACCTAAATTTCACACTAGATTAGAAGCAGTCCACATAGCACACCACTAAAAAATCCTAAGTATTACAAACACAGGAAGTTAAAAGATACACCTTCCAAAGGAGCATCTGGGATGATTAGGGCCCATAAAAAACTAGTGAATACTGGAGAACAATTATTTGGGGTCCCATGATACGTTTTCTAGGTGAAAGCGTTTGAATAACCAAACCACCCTCCTAAATTCTTATCCAAGGTTTCCTCCCAAGTTTTCCCTAGGTACAATGGAAATAGCCTTCCACCGACGCTTGTGAAAGAATCCTAAAGTATGGATACTAAGGCTACCAAGCTTACAAGAAGACTCCGGTGGATTCGTCGCAGGTCTGACCGGTGTGCATGGGAAGGGTAGCTAAGCCTGGAGTTCTTATATCACTGACACCTCACAAGGCCCAAGGTAGTACTGAATGAACCCCCGTATGCACAACAATCCTGGTTTATGCTCGAATGAAGTATTGGAGGGGTATGTCCCTAATTAAGTCCTCACCCGACCTTGTGCTTAACTCCTATGTTAGAGGAGATTTTCGACTTATCTCTTGCAAACTTGGATTTACCTAGAAGATAAGCCACTAAGTCCGAGTTTGAGCGATCTTGGATAGTTAAAGATGACCTAGTCCAAAATCCTAGCCTAAGCTAGTTGATGTAGACTCTATAAATAAAATATTACTAATAGATTTTAATTAATAACGTTCTTTTTAAGTTTTTATTACTCAAGGTAGTAGAAGTGAAACATGTGGTGTTATGACTGAACTGAAAGAAAAAGTAAAATATGATGATTTTTTTTCAAATAAAAATGCTATTTAAACTCTTTTTTTTTTCAAAACAAATGAAAATTTCTTTATGGACTTTGAAAAACTAAAGACTTTTTAATTTTTTATTTTTGAAAATAATGCAAAAACGATCATTCAATGAGCCTAACTAAGAGTAACAATGCAACTAATGCTTTGTTTTCGTTTTCTTTTCAAAAATAAAAGCTAACGCAAACTAATGTAGCTAAGCAAGTCAGAAAAATTGAACATGTATAAATGCAAGAAAGAGTATTCAGATCCTATAATCACAACCTTGACAAGTACTACAAAGCTAGGCCGAAACCCTACTTGGGATGAAATACTGACTTTGATAATCAATTATATCAAAGGATTGGAAAAAGCGAAAAGTCTAGACCACTACTGAAGTAATCAGACACAGGGAAGTAGACCAGAGAACTGACTGAGATCAAGAAATCACAAAAACACTACCACTTCAACCAATAAATACAAGAGGAAATACCTAAAAAAAATATTGCACACGTACTCAACCTACCCTACTTAACATAAACTTGTAAGACAATTTACAATGAAATGCACCAGGAAACAAATCAACACAGACCTAGGAAACAACCTTAAAGAAGTAGTCAATTGCCAAAAATGCTCAAAAAACTGAAAACCCTAAAGTCTTGGAGACTATCCTATAGGAATTCACGACTGTTACTAAGGAAACCCGCGACTACAACTAGAAACTCGTGACTGTAACTACAAAAAACCACGAGTAGTTCTAAATTTTTCAGAAGAAAAAATTCAAAGACCAGGAATCCTAAAGGTCTATAAGGATTGTTTGAAGATCATATAATAACAAATCATAATAGAAACAAAAGAGTGAAAATGGACTGAAAAACTGATTGGAGAGGCCCCAACACAAACTAGATTCCCTAGTGGAGTCACTAGTTATGTTGTGAGTGTTATATACCTTATGAATTGGGGTCTTAGGGTCACCAACATACTAGGGTATGGATTGTAGAAATCAAGGATTATAGAAACATATATAAGAGAAATAGGTTTAGTGGAACATTTACCTTTTTACCAACGGTTGATCCAAGCTTTAACCTTCTTCCTTAGATGCTCCTCATCCTTCTAATCTTCTGTACCTGCAAATAGAGATTGATGTTCCTCCACAATATTATTTATTGTAATATAAAGAAGCATGGAAGAAAGACACTATGGAATAAAGGCACTCTTTATTAAGAAGTTCAGGAAACATTACAACCCTGTTTGAGACAAGATTTTTGCAGACCAAGAAAATGAGTCCTCTTACTCCTCTCTCCAATGTATTTCTCTAGCATAAGCTTGCTCTCCAAAGTTTCTTTTTTATCCTCCACCCCTCCCCTCTATTTATACTTGTTGGTGAGGAGAGGTTATGAGGCATACTAGGATGGCTAGGGGAGTTAAGAAAGTTAGCATTTCGAACCCAACTTCCCCTAAGCTAATCATGTTTTTATTTTTAAATTTGTATTAGGGAATTCGCGGGTATAAACAAGGAAACCTACGAGTGAATTACAACTTTGATAAAGGAAAATCGCAAGTGAAACATTATAGGGATAACTCGCGGGTTGCATGTGATCTGACCCACGAGTGATATGCGACTTGTCACAAGAAAACCTGCGAATGCAAGGAAATATTATTTATAAATATTGGCAAGGATGAAGGACCAAGTATGCATCAAGGCTTCACTTTATCTATAATGTTTAGGCTACTTCAATGCACATTGTATTTTTGTGTACCAACACATTTGGTGTCAGTACTCGGATGGAGAAGTTCTATTTCATTATGTTTTGGACTATGCCAAAACTTTGGGTTATGCTTTGAGAAAAACATGGATTTTTCTTTATTCACATAATATTTGGTGGTTGTAACAAAGTTTTAATGGAAATTCCAACTAATTGTAAGGATATAGGGAGTAACCTTGCAAATTGAATTATTGCATAGAGATCAATGATCCAATTTTTTTTTGTAAGTTCCTCAAACTAGAACAATAATCAACTCTCAATAATTTTAAAGATTAAAAATTTGAAATTGAATGTGGGAGTACTATGGATTTGCAAGTTGAAAAAGTCAATTGAAATCATGAGGCCGAAACCTATCTAATAGTTTTAATGCTCTTTCATGTTTGGCTAATGATTCGAAAATATTTCACCACTAGTTAAAGCAGCATCCCCAATTGTACATGACAAATCATGAACTATGATTTCCATCATGAGCTTCCCAACTCTAGTGAATTTGTGTAGCATTCATGCTTAAAGTAAACTTTAACAACCTTTGCATAGTGGCATGTACTTGTCCTAATTATTGTATTCTTTTATTCAAAGTAATTTGGCTAACATCCTTTTGTTTATTCTAGTTCTATGCTCAAGAATTTGATGTCTTCCTTTGAGAATTCTCTTATTTAAGTCAAATTTTTATTTATACACTTTGAAGGATTCTCAATTTTTTATATCTATCAGACCTTGGTTAAATCCAATCTAAATGAATTTTACATAGAATAAATGTCTTATTTATACAAGTGAGAGAGGAGACATTTGAGATTCAAATCCCCATGTATATTCCTATTCATATGCATAACTAAAAACAAATATTTAGTCCATTGTCTGTAAGGAAAGGATGCTGGTCAATCCAGCTAAGATTGTTCTTATTAGTAATTTCCCCCCACCGACGAATGTGAAACAACTTAGAGATACATTAGGACATATGGCATATTATCAGAAGTTCATTAGAGAATATGCAACGATCACAACTATGATGGAAAAGTTGTTAAAGAAAGATGCACAATTAAAATGGAGTCACGAGTGTCAAGGGAGTCTTGACACTCTCAAGAAGAACATGGTAACAACACCAATATTGATCTTTTCAGACTGGACAAAGGAATTTCATGTTCATGCATCATCAATTGCATTGGGTGTGGTTTTGGCGTAACCTGGTGAGGGAGATATCGACCATTTGATTGAGTTTGCAAGCCAAAAATTGTCCTTGGTTGAACGAAATTATACCACGATGAAACATGAAGGATTGGAAATAGTGTATGCGTTGCAAAAGTTTCCTCATTATCTATTAGGAGGACACTTTAAGATGTCCATTGACCATCCTGCATTGAAATACTTGGTCAAAAATCATGTGTTGGGGGGGGAATATATGCCGCTAGATACTACTCTTCCAATAGTTTGATTTCGAAGTTATTGTGAAGCCAAATCGCTTAAATGAAAGACCTAATCATTTGTCACGAATCGAGATAGGAGAATAACCAACCTACATCAAGGATGGGTTACCTGATGCATAGTTGTTTAAGGTTGGAATGGTTAATGACCATTATGAGAAAATAATTCAGTTTTTTACGATAGGTAAAGCCATGGATGATTTTACCATGATTCAGAAGAAGCAATTAGTTGTTCGAGCCATGGATTTTCAGCTAATTGCTATACATCTCTATAATATGGGGATAGATGAAATCCTATGGCGGTATGTTCTACCGCATGAATAGGGGAGAATATTGGCAGAAGCACATGCTAGAGTGGTAGGAAAACATGATAGAGGTCATGCAAATACTAGGAAGATACTCTGCACAGGATTGTGGTGGCCAACTGTGCATAATGATGCGGTAGATTATGCAAAGAGTTGTGATGTTTATCAAAGAACAGGGAAGCCATTGCGACGATATGGGATGTTATTAGTACCTCTGGTAACACTGCAACCATTTGATAAATGGGTAATAGATTTTGTGGAAACCATCAACCCACTAAGGAAAAGGACGGGTGCATGATACATCATTACGACAATGGATTACCTCATGAGATGGGTGGAAGCAGTAGCAGTGACAGATTGCACTGCTGCGATTGCAGGAAAGTTTCTGTTCGATAATGTTGTCACTCGGTTTAGCTGTCTCAATATATTGATGAGAAATAAGGAGATTCATTTCATCAATCACACTATCAACGCACTAATAGAGGAGTTCCAGATCCAGCACAAGAAGATCACTCCCTATCATCCATAAGGAAATGGAATAGTGGAAGCATTCAATAAGGTATTGGAGCATGTGCTCACCAAGGTCTGCAATGAAATCCACGATGATTTGGATTTGAAGATTCCAATGATCTTATGGGCCTATTGCACCACCTGCAAATGTTTGAAAGGGAAGATTCCATTCAAGTTAGTATATGGTTAGGAAGCAGTAATTTCGATGGAGTATATTGTTCCAAGTCCGCACATCGTAGTGGCAACAAGTATTGACGATGAAGGAGCACTGCAAGAATGATTGACACCGTTATTGCAGCTCGAAGAAAATCGGTTTGTCACAGGATTTAATTGATGAGTTGGAAAAGATCGTAAGAAGGCATGGCATGATCGACACATCAAGGCCAAGTACTTCCAACAAGGAGATATGGTGCTGATTTATGATAGTAAGTTTGTGAAACACCTAGGTAAGTTGCAAATGCATTGGTTAGGTCCTTACACGATCAATTTCATCACTGATGAAGGTGTGGTACACTTGCAGCATCTATATGGCATAATGATTCCTAAGTTAGTGAATGGAATCCAGCTAAATCCCTACTGGGATAGCCAGGTGCAACATGATTCTTAAGGAATTACACAAAAAATAAATAAAAAGAAAGTAAGATGTGGTACACAGGAGGTTGGCGCACTGGAAACTAATGGCATCACAAAAGAAAAATGTCAAGGTTGCAGCAAGGAAGCAATTTGGCGATGCCCATGGGGACATGACATGGTAAAGTCAGGAAATTAATGCAACAATTAAACCAGTCGAGCGATGATGCAATTCGATGGGATGCACATTTATGGGGGATCCAACCGTTAGATCGAGAGGATCGACAATGAATTCGGGTGATAAGTGGGTTATTGGTTATGATTATTGGAAATATTTTGCACAGGTGATTTCGAGATATAATAATTGGTGGGGTGTGAGTTGGATGAACCATTGTGAGTGTTGAGTTTAGTAGAGCATCGAGACACAAGAGAGCATAGTTGAGAGGCTGTGAGTGATTAGATTGCAACGATGGCCCAAGTTATTTCCAATGGTAGAATTAAGGACTCGCTACCCATAGGCATGCTGATTGAAGAAGAAATTACCTTGTTACACGTGGAGACTCAAGAAATTCCATGAAAGAAGAGGAGCACAAATCGTTCCAAGTCCCCCACGCAGAAGAAGCGGACCACCAGAAGTTCCAGCAGAGCGGAAGTAGAAGCAGAGGTGGAGGCTGGACCGTCAACAACTAAAGCTAAAGAATCTATGGCAAAGAAGGGGGCAAAGATTGTAGACATCCCTAGGTTTACCCCCCCATGCAAGCCTGGTGCGACAAAAATTAAGTTAACGAACAACCAAAAATACACCATTCGGATGCCGACGATGCCCATGGGAATGCATTGCACATTGAACATCTTTCCATTTTTGACAAAAAATGAAATACAACAATCACAACTTGTTGGCATAATTCGAATGCACAACAAAACCATTCAAGTCGCAAGGGAGAGGGGATGGCGGACCAGTTGTTCGCATGCCGCAGTAGTGGGAAATGGGAATAAAAAGGTCTGGGCTATTAGGCCTCATGCACATGCCGCACTTTGGCCTTCTTATAGAGGCCAATGCATGTGCAAATCAGTTGTTGGCATGTTTTCATGGAGGTTACTTGTGGCTGGACACTAAGGTACTAGTGATTGTGGAGTTGATTTTGTACATAACTAGGTTGCCAATGAAGGGGCTTGATTCATCGCAATACTTTCACAGCAAGGATAATGACAAGCAGTTCGCTACTAAGCTGAATAAAAAATATGGAGTGGAGCAAACAATAGAGCTTGTGTTGTCGATACAATAAATGATTGTGCATTTCGAGTTGCAGCCAAGATCTTGGCTATCAAAGTGGTAAGAAAGAACCTTCCTAATCAATACACATCTGGAGTGATAGCATGCGCATAGTAGTGTGCATAAGGGGTGAAAATAAATTGGTCATTGTTTTTGTTGAATAAGTTAACAGAGGATGTGATGGTTGTTTAAGAAGGTAAGCGGGCCTTCACTTAATCTTGGTTGAAAATACTGATTGCATTGGTTGGATGGATGGAGCCCTAGGATTATCAGGGCATGGAAGTTGAAGTTTCTTAGATATGTAAGGGAGCTAGATTTCAAAATTTGTGGTACATCAATAGGAAGTAGCACTTTATTGATTGCGCAGTCCACTTTTATCTATATTAATATGCATTGCATATTGCAATAGAAAAGGTTCCATGCCTTTCTGAGGAGGAAACAACAAAGTATTGGTGGATTGCAAGGTTTGCAATGGGACCTCACGTAATTCATATTCAAGTGCACCAAGTCAAAGAAAAATAGTGGTTGGCCACCCGGTATTTTTAGAATAATCAACCCATAGTTACCTACATTAGACATTAATTTAATTATTTTTTTTCTTATTATCTAGATTCCTAGATTCCATTCTATGTTAGTTGCCTTCTACATGTCCTAGAAGTCAACAGTTGCTAAAACTGAGTCATGGAGCGCTTGGGAAACATCCTGGAAACCAATTTTAGCATGTCTTATTGATTCCAGATTCTCTAAAGTGCATATCTACTTTTTTCTGAAAAGCTTCCTTCCTTTATAGATGATTTAAGGCAAAAGGAAAATCTAGTCTAGGTGTAATTGCCTTATTTTTTTCCCACATAATCATCCCTCCTTTTCTCCAAATATAAGCATGTATGAGTTTTCTTTCCATCCCTCTTTAGCTTTTCCACTTGACTTATCACATTAGTGAGCATATTCATAGATTTGGGAACTTTTTTATGCACCTATGGGGGATTTGACTAGATTTGATAAGCCTACTTTTTGACTATTTCGAATGGAATCCTTATGAATTTGAATCTCTCATGTAATTATATATTAAAACAAACTATTAATTCATAAGGTTAGCTATTGTACACTTACTCAATACATATTAGTGTTATGCTCCAATTTCAGTCTCCTTTGGTGTTAATTTTGCATGTTTGATTAGCAATTTTGTGAGTGTAATTGTTCTATCTATTGGGTTCAATTTCCACATGGTATCAGAGCCTTTGTAGATCAATTTCTCTCCTTCCAAATTGTTATTGCAGGTTTTAAATAATTGACTTGGAGTGCATTCTGCTGACTAGAGGGTACAACTACTGAGCTATGGACCAATCTCAAAAGTTCATCTTGACTCCATTCAATTTATTTGAGTGGAAAGCTGAGATGGAGATATTGTTGAGAGAGAAAGGTATCCATAGGGTGACTATGGAAACTGAGGCAGATCCCAATGCAGCTACAGAGAAAATTGAATGGCACAACAGGAGGGATGAGGCCTATGGTCTTTTGTGTCTGAGCATTTCAGGAGACATCCTCTTCCATATTGATGGATTGACATCACCTAATTAAGTGTGGGAGAAGCTTGAAGAGATTTTTGGAAAGACAGATGAGATGAGAGGACACCAAATCAAGAATGAGCTGATCTCCTTGAGTCCCAGTATCTTTGAATCATTGAAAATTTGCTTTTCCAAGTTTAAGGCCCTTATTTTGTAGCTAAAACATTGTGGGATCAAAAAGAAGGAAGAGCAACTAGTCTTGGCCATACTCTCTAAGATTGGTCCTGACTATTCAGTGTTTTTTTCAACCTTCCATGCCACTAAGTTGATAGCTCGAGCCTGGAAGATTCCTAAGCTTCAAGAGTTCATGGAATCCCTCACACAAGAGGAAGATAAGTTGGTGATGATGGGCACCATCAAACCTTCCAAAGACCAAGATTTGGTTGCTGGAGATTCAAGGGTGGATTCAAAAACCAAGAAAAAAGATAAAAATCCACCTAAGCAAAATAGAGACAAGTCTAAGTCTCAATAGGAGCCCTAAGGTTCCAAGAATAACTCCCACAAGAAGAAGAATAAAGGAGAAATGAGCAAGTGTGCATACTACAATAAGGGCTATCATCCTGAGAGATCTTGTATGAAGAAGAAAATTGACATGTTGAAATAGCTCCTAGAGAAGAATAACATCTACCTTCCTGATTTCTCAAAGAAGAAGGAAGGAGGATCAAATTTCAGAAGACAGAGAGAGAGTACATGCGTTGGTTGTTGGCACATCAAGCTCACCTAGATTCATCATAGATTCTGGAGATTCTAGACATATGGTTTCGACAAAAGAGACATTATCCTCTCTTAACATGTCGAAAGGTCCACAAATAGTTTTGGGAGATGAATCTCTCACTGACATTTTGGGGAAGGGCAGGATTGATCTTGACCATGGTAGTTTCAATAATGTGTTGTATGTTCCAGGTCTTGCCTCTAATCTCTTGTCAGTGTATTGGATGACTCATGCTGGGCCTCCAAAGAAGGTCACATTATCCCTTGATGATGTTGAAATCAATGATATTTTGAGTGGTAAAGTCATAGAAAAAGGTGTTGTTGATCACACTTCGAAGCTATACAAGTTTTCCCATTTTCTACCCTACTCAAACCCCTCTGCTCTTCTGATTCATGCTAATGAAGCAAGTAAGATTTGGTATAAAATATTTGGCCATCTTAACTACAAGTATATTTCTAATTTGAGTGAAAAATATATGGTCATAGGGTTACCAAAGATAAAGTTTTCTAAGAGATTCTGTCAAGGTTGTATCCTAGGAAAACACCTAGAGCACAAGGATGAGAAAGCTAGTCATGAGAGAACCTCTGCACCTCTTGAGTTGATCCACAATGACATTGCTAGTCCATTCCCTCATATGTCCATGAGTCAAGCCAAATATGCACTGAACTTCATAGATGAATTTTCCAGGTATTGTTGGGTTCACTTCCTAAAGCATAAGTATGAAGTTTTTGACCTTTTCAAAGTCTTTAGAGCCTTGGTTGAAAACCAGTATGGGAGGAAACTCAAGATCCTCAGATCTGAAAATGGTGGTGAGTATGTCAATTCTAATTTCATTCAGTATTTCAAATATGTAGGTATTCAAATGCAGCATTCAATCCCTTACACACCACAATAAAATGGTGTTGCTGAGAGAAAGAACATATCCCTTAAGGAGATGGCAACTTGCATGATGGAGGCTAAGACTTTGCCACCAAAGTTTTGGGCTGAAGATATAAACTGTGCATCCTACATACAGAATAGTGTGCCTCATAATCAGCTTGATGGTATGACTCTTTTCAAATATTGGAGTGGGCACAAGCCAGATGTGACCCATTTCAGGAGTTTTGGCTCAAAGGCTTGGGCTAGAATTCCAACTGAAAAGAGGAAGGGTTTGCAACCCCAAAGCAAAGAGTGCCTATTTGTTGGGTATTTTGAAGATTCATAAGGGTACAAGCTGATCAACTTGAGCACTAACAAAGAATTCATTGAAATAAGTGTTCATTTGCAAGAAGATCCTTTAGCAACAATTGAAGTTGGAGAATCCTCTTCACCACCAGAACCATTGATTGTAAGTGAAGAGACTAATGAGTTTTCTGATTCTGATATGTCTGATAATGATAATTTTATTGCAGATCCTAACAGTCCTACAAGACCAAAATGGGCAGCAAAGACCATTCATGCAGCTGGGGAACTAGCTGGAAATCCTAATGACACTAGGAGAACTAGATCTCAATTTGAGAGTGCCCTTTGTGTGAAAGACCCTCTATTTGTTGAGAAGTTATATCTGATGGTTGAATCAGATCCAAAGACATATGAATATTCAACACATGATCCAAGATGGCAAACAACCATTAAAGAATAATTCAGCTTGCTCTAGAAGAACAACACTTGGGAACTGGTTGATCTTCCCCCAGGGAGGAAGCTAGTTCACTGTAAGTGGGTTTTCAAGACCAAGTTTGCTGCTGATGGATAACCTTTGAAATATAAGGAAATTTTGGTAGCTAAGGGCTACTCACAAGTACATGGTATTGACTACAATGAAACTTTTGCACCAGTGGCAAAGATGGACTCCATAAGGATAGCTCTAGCCATTGCAGCTTCGAAGCAGTGGGAAGTGCATCACATGGATGTGAAGTGTGCTTTATTAAATGGAGATATCACTAAGGATATTTACATGCAACAACCTAAAGTGTTTGTTTCTAATCCATCTTTAGTGTGCAGGTTTAAGAAATCATTTAATGGGCTCAAGCAAGCCCCCAGGGCTTGGTATGCCAAGATTGATAGCTTTTTGCTCTCACTGAGTTTTGTTCGATGCAAGAATGATCCTAATGTATATTTGAAGATGATTCATGGTTATTTGATGATTATTGTTTTGTATGTGGATGACCTACTGATTACAGGAAGTTCAAAGAAAGAGATTGCCTCCTTGAAGGATGCAATGAACCATGCATTTTCTATGACAGATTTGGGACTGTTGAGCCAATTCTTGGGTCTCTAAATTACTCAATCCAAACATGGAATAAAAGTACATCAGTACAAGTATGCTTCATATTTTCTCATCAAGTTAAATATGAAATATTGCAATCCAAGCAAGAATCCCTTCCTTTCAGGAGTTAAGCTTGAAGAAGCAGGTTCTTCTCTTATGGTAAATAATACACTGTATAGGTAGTTGATTGGGTGTTTGGTTTATCTAACACACACTTGAACTGATATATATTATGCAATTAGTGTGGCTTCAAGATACATGGATCAACCTCATGAGATCCACTGGAGAGCAGCCAAAAGGATCCTAAACTTTGTTCAAGGAACAATAACTCATGGGATCTTCTACAAGGTAAAATATGATCTTGATTTGATTGGATTTATTGACAGTGATTGGGAAGGTGACAACATAGATTGAAATTATACATTAGGATATGTGTTCATTATTTTAGAAGGATCAATCAATTGGTCAAGCAAGAAGCATAGTGCCATAGCACTCTCATCTATAGAAGCAGAGTATAGAGGAGTTGTAAATGCAGCAACTCAATGTTTGTGGTTGCAGGGGATACTTGGAGAAAGTGGCTTTGAATCAGAGTTTTCAACTATTATCTACTATGATAATCAGAGCACCATTTGAATCTGCAATGAACCAGTTCAGAAACAACGAACCAAGCACATTGAGATGCATATGCACTACATCAGACAGCTTGTGCATGATGATACCATTGTTCTACTCTTCTGTACATCTTCATAACAAGTAGCAGATATATTCACCAAAGTTTTTTTTGTGAGAAGACCTTCAGTAATCTCAAATCACTGCCAGGGATTGCTGATCATGCTATGACGCATGATTGATGACAATATTTCCAAATTTTGTTTTTCTTGTCCATGTTTAAGGGAGGATTTTCCCACTGGGTTTTTGCCTCTTTCCTTGGTTGTATGGACAAGCAGTATGTAAAGGGTGACTAAGCATTATTACTAGGACCTATATTTTTCTGATATTTACTCATAAATTCAGGCTTAAGGGGGGGGGGGTGTTAGAATAATCAACCCATAGTTACCTACATTAGACATTAATTTAATTATTTTTGTCTTATTACCTAGATTCCTAGATTCCATTCTATGCTAGTTGCCTTCTACATGTCCTAGAAGTCAACTCTTGCTAAAAATGAGTCATGGAGCACTTGGGAAACATCCTAGAAACTAATTTTAGCATTTCTGCTTTATTCCATATTCTCTAAAGCGCATATCTTCTTTTTCTGAAAAGTTGCCTTGTTTTATAGCTTATTTAAGGAAAAAGGAAAAGCTAGTCTAGGTGTATCTGCCTTGTTTTTTCCCCACATCATCCTCCATCCTTTTCTCCAAATAGAAGCATATATGAGTTGTATTACCATCCCTCTTTATATTTCCCACTTGACTTAGCAAATTTGTGAGCATCTTCATAGATTTGGAAACTGCTTTATGCACCTACAGGGGATTTGACTAGAATTGGTAAGCCTTATTTTTGACTATTTCGAATGGAATCCTTATGAATTCAAACCTCTCATGTAATTATATATTACATCAGCCTATTACTTCATAATGTTGGCTATTGTACACTTACTCAATACATATTAGTGTTATTCTCCAATTTCAGTCTCCTTTGGTGTTAATTTTGCATGTTTGATTAGCGATTTTGTGAGTGTAATTGTTCTATCTCTTGGGTTCAATTTCCACAAGTATAAGTTGGTGGATGAGGAACTTGATAGTATCGTTGATTATTGTCCCGTTGAGTGGAGAATATCGTTAAGTAGTGACGAATTTTCAGATATTGAAGAAGGTCCCCCACCTAATGCCCTGGTAGACCACACTCAAGCGCCATAAAGAGAGTGTTAAGTCAGTAAAGTTTTTCTTCATTTCTGGTTTATTTTCTCCATTTTTGGTTTGTTTTTCAATTTATTTCAATTAAGGTTTTGTTTTTTTTTTTTAAATTTTAGTTTTAGTCTCCTTTAGGAGTTTTATGGATGATTGAATAATTTTTGAGCCTACTTTTAATAAGTTTTATTTGATTTTTTGGTCTTTGCATTTCAAAAGGGGTTAAAGAAAAGTCATATTATCAAAAATTGATTCATTAATGTTTATTTGGAGATCAGCTAGACTTTATTTTTAACCTAGCAATTTTTTAAACCTCCGACAAATTAGCATAAATTTGAAAAATAGCGAAAATTTGGCATGGGAGTTATTCTTGTAGCGCTGGACAAATTTTTTACAAAGGGCGCTCTACAAGAATATCGCGGCCCTTTGTTTTTTCAACTTTCAAACAAATTTCTATCATGATTTTGTTTGTGAATGACTAATCGCATTGTGTGAGTGGTTTAGTACGTGTATGCTGTAGTTTAAGCACGATTTGAGGTGGTTATCAGTCACGAAACAAATCAGGTTCATTATTGCTTATAATGCGGAATCAATTGGACAAACATCAGTAAATCTCGGTCTAAGCTGGCATAATTCTCTTTTTACACACATTATCATAGAAGAAGAGTGCTCGTGAAGCATATCAAATCGCTAAGAAGGTGGATTGTGTTGCTGTGGAGAAGAGACAGTGTTATAGAGGACAGCGGAAAATAGGGCTTCTTAATTCACTTACCTGCAGTCAAGGAAATTATATGAAGACACCTGTACGCATAAGGAGAGGCCGTTGATAGCCCAAGAAGAAGGTTTAAGCCATGGCAGTTGAATAATTGACAGGTATTTCAATAACAAACCCCTATAATTGAAAAAATCGGGTTTTTCTCGCTGGAGGCTATTTTGGAGAAATTGGTTGCTGCAGAGGTTAGAATAGGTTTCAAAATGAACTATTCTCCACAGAAATAATTGCTTGGAGCTATTTTGAAGAATTTCACTGAACAGAGCATCAAAATAGCCTTAAATTTAAAGCAGCCAATTTTAGAATTTCGATGACAGTTTGAAGGAAGGTTGTCTATGTTTGCTCTCCAATATACTAAAAGAAAAACTCTGATATTGATGCATATTGGCTACAATGAGCTAACTGAAAAAGATTTCTCTCAAACTTAATGCTCATTTGAATTAGAATCTACAGGAATTAGCATTGAGATGATTTATAGATTTCATTATGTTCATCCTTCACACAGAAAATGTTCAGTTTACTGGTGAAACTGTTGATAACTGTCATGATTTGTAAAATCAATTGTTTGGAGAACATGTTGGATTTTATATACAGGTTTTGAAGACAGTCTTTTGGCTAAGGTGAATATATTGGAGACAGTGGTGTTTTTCTCCCTTTTCATACAGATAGTCTCCAGTCGATCTAATGAGCCTGTGGTTGATGTTACTCTTGCAAAATCTGAAGCTGTGAGAATTTTAGGGTTTGAAGATTGAGGCTGGTTGATACACAGAAATAGAAATACAATATTGAGGATAGAACAGCCACATTCACTGACAGTCTTCAATTACATTGAACAACCTAGACACTGAAATTAATCAAACTGCTATTTTCTATGATTTGGATCAGTTTGTACTAAAGGAAAAGATCATATCTGAATGCATATCATAGTGTTTGTTTCCTTAACCCTAAAATGAGGAGCTAGGATGGCATACAGTCTGAAAACAGTTTGACATAATGTTTGATAGTGCATTTTTGAAGAATGAGCAGTGTTATTCTGTTCTTATGACTGTTTCATGAAGCTCTCACAATTTACCTATATACAGACCGAGTTTGTACTGTTGTAACAAGGGAACATTGAAGACCTGTCCAGGAATGTATAGCAGATTGTGAAGGAGTTCAAAGAACAGAAAACCAGTCTACAAAGCATCTTTGAAACCTAAAACCAAATTGTTTCTAATTCCTGAAAGAAGAAGATGGGCAAGAGTGGGAAAAGTGGTAAGGTCAACAGGGCTGAGCCCACTGACTTAACCTGGACTGAGAAGCTTCCTGACTGTGCAGAATTGTTCAAACAAGCAGGTTGGCTGAATTTCTTCAGGAAGATAGATGGCTACAATACACAGGTGTCTTGTAAGTTTGCTAAGGGACTTAAAGATGATATGGTCATGCTGGATGCTCTAAAATTCAAATTGACTGTGGAATTAATTGCAGAGGCTACTGAGATTAGTAATGAGGGTGAACATTGGTTCGAAAAGTTGCCTTTTGATTTTGAACCACAAAGGTACCTGTTGCCTAATGTGACTCCTGACTGGAACAAGGGTATTCTTATTCAAAATTTCAGGAAAGAATGGATTGAGCCCATAAGGATACTTCAGAGCTATGTGACCTGTGAGGGCAGGTATTCATTTGTATTTAAATATCATTTTAGATTCCTCCAACACATAGTAGGAGTCTCTAAGATGAACCTGCCCTTATTCTTCTTGAGGAGCCTGCAGAAGATGTCCAGCAGGATAAAACAACATGAAGATCATACCTCCCAATCACTTTTTCATCATGGTCTGATCAAACTGAACATCACCACAGTGTTGCAACATGAGGGGAGGACTTGGGAATTATTTTTGTTCTGGTCAGATGTTCATCCCCAGCAAGAAGACCAGCAGCTTAAAAGGCAGACTGATAAGGGAAAAGTGATGATGAAAAAGCTAGGTCACACAGCTAAACCTACAGATAAAGATAATGTTAAGGCTAAAAAGGTAGCAAAACAGGTAAAAGTTGACAGTCAGTTCAAAATGTCTTCAGATTTCCCTAAAGACAGGTACTCATTGTTTGTAGGAGAAAAAGTGCAGCCTAGTTTGCAATTGCCACCAGCAGCAGATACTCAAGAAACCAAGGCTGTTGATGAAGAGAAGGCTGCTGTACTTGAAGATGAAATGCAAACTAAACAAAGAATCCCCCTCACCATTCTATCTGAGGATGAAGGATATTTATTAGAGGATGAACAGCCAGTTGATGAAGCAGAGCTAAGTGCTGAAGCATGTGGAGAATTCCTCACCTCAGAGGTTAAATCAGCTAGACCTAAGAAGAAGAAAAAGAGGACTGTAGCTTCATACAGAAGGCCTAAAACTAGGCCAACTAATAAACTCAGGTGGAATATGAAAAAGCTACTTGATCCCAAGCTAAATTTCAGACAAGAAGCTGTTGTGATTGATTCTTCCTCTAATGAAGAAGCATAAATTGTTAAACAGGGCAGCAAAAGCAAGGGAAGTCAATTGCCAAGCCTTCTTCTTCTTCCCAGTCTGCAAAGACAAAAATATCACAGTTAGTAAGAGAAATTGAACAGCCTAGGTCTGAATTATCTAAAATAATTGTTGAGATTAAAGATAGACTCATCAAACAACAGGAAGAAGAAAAAGCAAAGACATGTACTCTTGAAAATCAGGAATGGGATGAAGAGGATCAAGCTATACTCAAGCAAGCAGGAATTTTAGAAGAGTCAATTGTTCATGTTGATTTCTCAGATCTTTTAATGCAGGATGCAAATGTATTGGAAAACCCTAGTTTTGATGATGAAAGCTTGCAGGTAAGAGTTCAGAAATACAAGCAATAGGTAAAACAATTACATGAGACTAATGACAGTTTGTTTAAAGTCAACAAGGGGCTTATAGAGGAGCTGCAAGATGTACATCATCATTTCCTACAACTATCAGAAGTGTCTAAAGAAGTGTTAAAAAGGAAGGCAGCCACTGACAGGTATTCCACAGAGCTAGAGAAGACAGTTGAAAGCTTACATCAGGAGAATGAAGACCTCCAGAAAAAGATAGTTGATATGGAGAAGAAACACAAAAGAGCAAAAAAGAGGTCTCGAAACCTAGATGGTTTAGACCTACTTGCTGAAGCAGCAAAGGAGATTTGAATTAGTTATGCTTTAATTAATGAATCAATTTGACAAACAGTTTTTGTTAATGATTTGCTATTTTTAGCAATTTGTAATTTTGTAAAAAAGTACTTTTAATTTACCTTAGTGATTCGATGGGGACAGTTAGGAGGTGAGACCTAACTGATTTTGGGAGAATGTTTCTATTTAGATGAGTTAGCAATACATTGTGAGGGTTCTAATTTTTGGGAGCATCAGGAGGTCTGCAAGCTGCTTATACTTTCAGACTTGTTCAGAGATAGGTACTGTAACTCTTATATGCATTTTCTGATGAAATAATGTGATATATGACTTTTTCCCCTTCATTTTGTCTATGTTGGCTTTGTTATTGAGCATGTTTTGCTTCTTAAATGATAAATTCATTGCTAGTTAATGTGTTTTTCTGGTAATGCTTATCCTTTAATGTATGAACTTCAGCATAGTCTCTTTGATTGGATCTTATGTGATATGGCAGGCATCTTTATCAGTTTATGTTTATGATTTAGTTGTTGCTTTTCTCTTGAATGTATTCCCTGCATGTTCTTGAAGCTTACAACCATTTAAATCATACCAAAAACCCTAAACTTTGTTTTATTTATTGAGTTTACTCTTGAGATTGTGTTGGCTTGTTCCCCTAGCCTTAGGAACAATTTCTGGCACAAACAGAGAGCAAGAATCTCAGGAGGAGTCATATAAGACTCCAATGGAATTTGAAATGGAGCGATAGTTTGAATAAGGTAGAACAAAGAGGATGTTCAAGTAGGGAGAAGCTAGCAGCTCCCCGAACATGGCAGGTGACTAGGTGACTCTCATTCTCACCACGATCACCACGACGACCATTGCGAGCGAGGCCCAATTAAAAAAACACTCGACAGAAGGTTTTCAGGAGGTAAAGACTCAATTACAATATTTTATTAACGCATTTTTAGAAAAGTTACCAGAAGAAAATGTGTTACAGATAACTAGAGAGTTGAGCACAGGAAAGCAGGTTAGAATTGTACAGATTTCACTGCGAGAATTTGAGACAAGCATCGAGGATGTCGACGCGACAATGCATCAGTTTCATACAATTTATCTTGATGTTAACAAATTTCCAACACACACTTTGGTGTAGTTGCAAAATATGGCAAGCCATGAGCTTTTCAACAGAGAAGAAATCATTGGTGATCATTTGTTGAAGTAGCAGGGGAAAGAGGAAACAACAAATAAATAAATAGAGCACCTGAAGAAGGTACAAGATGTAGTAATTGTGGAAAATGTGTAGATATGGGATGATAAGTTATGACTAGAAAAATATATCACATTTGTATGTTAGGAAACTCTTGACATCACAAGGGATATGTTCGTGGAAGCTAAAGTTCTGCGACTAGGCCAAGTTATCGCAAGTATGAGAAGAGACAATGAAGAGATGTAGGCATGAGCAATTCCAAGCACGCCGCCAAAACAAGCTGCAGCAGACAAGGGAATGATTGAATATGTGGCAACAAAACTGGAGGATAGTGAGAAGGCGGCTAAGAGAATCACTAATGAAACCACACAATTTTGGATAAGTGTGGTTCAGGATGAGCAGTTGTAGTAGTTGAGCACGAAGCTAGAGGAAGCTGAGGCACAATTAACAGCAATGAGGATGTCACTCAAAGCGATGCCCCCTGTAGTGCAAGTGACTAAAGAAACTGAATTGAAAGAGCTACAACAGGGAGCCACCAAAGAAAGGGAGCACCATCAACATCGCACAACTCAATTGGATGAATTCCAAGATGTTGGCGAGTAATTGGAACTTAAAGAAGTTAATGTGCCTCAAGCTCTGCAGGAGAGTTACAGACAAGTGACTGAGAAGCTTGTCGAGCATCCAAAGGAGTAGGATGTAGAATAATGTGCAACAATCAACATAAAAGAAAAGGGTGCAGTTGATGAAGTTAAACAACAAAATGAAGATTTCAAGATCAATGAATACACAATCTCCAATTGACGTGGCTCGAGGATGAGCCACTAGCTTGTGTTTGTGGGCTATTGGTAGGCGATATGGATGTGCATGGTGAGAAATATGGAAAAAGTGCGGAAGGCGAAGAAATCAACAAGAGTCAATTTGGTCATAGTTTTGTACTTTTTGGTCCAAGTTAGTTAGAAAGTAGTTATAAGTGGACCATTTTGTAAAGGCTCCAGCCTATATATAGTGCAGAAATGTAGTAGGAGAGGATCATCATGATATCTTGGATTTTGTCTTATACTATATTTTGAACATCTACGAAAGTTCGATATTTGTGTCTGTTATTTCGGTTCTGTCTTGTGACTCTGAGAATGTATTCTGGGAACCTATTTTGATGTGCAGATGATGTTGAAAACTCTTTGTTTTGTGTTTTATGATGTGATCTGAATGATTAACTGTTGTAGTATGGTTTATATTCTTGAACGATGTGATGTCTATGCATACTTAATGGTTCCATATTTGTCGATATGTTTATGAATGAATGTAATGATGCGATCTAATGTGAATGGTTCATGATGTGATCAAATATGAATGATTGATGATAAACTCTCTCCTGAATCTCTTGTTAATTTTGTGATAGTAAGAAAATAGTGGGAAAATAGGTGCGCAAATCCTCCTCCTTACTGTGGAAACATGGTTCTTGCAACTCTCCCTCGAACATCTCAGGTGAGAATTCATCTACTTTGCAGGTGTTGCTGGACAGTGTAAAACCTGTTTGGTCCGATGCTTAGGGAGATCGCAGTGTTTATGGGTGTCGAAAAAGTGTGAATCCATGTCAACGAATCTATCAACAACGTGAGTAAAAAAACTTGACTCGACAACATTCGAATCTCCAACTAGAGAGATCATACAATGCACTTGAAGTTGTAACTAACCCTGAATACTAATCAAATTGCAGTCCAAGGGTATGTATGGTATTAGTGAAGGATAATTTCTCATCCAGCAATGAATCTGAGCTCATATATCATGAAGGAAGTGTTAGCACTCAAAATATACCCAAGGTTGTGAAAGGTAGTCTTAAGGTAACAACAAAAACCACTTTTAGAAAGAAACTATCTTTTCTTTCTAGAGAGGGATATCTCAGATATAAATTTAACAAGGCTAGATATTGGAGTCAATGATTTAAGTCATGCAGATGGTTGAAACAACACATATAACCATTGGGAAATGGAGTCAAAATGGATAAAGATAATACAAAGCTTCATACACAGAATTCCAACATAGGCAAGATAATCATTCAGTTACAGTCATTCATTGATTTTCAGGCAATAGGAGAGAAAAATGAACAGTCCATTAATATAGAGCATCACAAGATGAATTCCATATCAACATTAGAGGAAATATTTGTGAATATCTGAAACAATAGACAGAGCATAACATGTATGAATTCTGAAACTATTAAACACTACGTTCATATATGAAAGAAAACAGAATGGAAGGTAAACACTTAGAAAACATTCACAAGGAAAGAAGGCATAGATTGTAACATAAACACCACATGAATCTTTGAATATGAGCTAGCATTCGGCTCTATAATTTTATTCAAAAATAAGTTCTCACAAAAACAATAGTCCAAAATTACGGGTTCCAACACTCAATACCTCAAATAAATTCAAATATATACAAAAATAGTGTCTTCCCAAGAAGATCAATAACCAACTAATATGTTAATCATAAGTTTTTGTAACCATATCCTTAATAACTGAGAATAATAATTACATGCTTTGATTGAAATAACAGATTGCTTGATTATAGCAAACTCTGTAACTGCAAGGCATCACAAACAAACAATTTCCTGAGCTGCAACACCTGTCTTCATGAATGTAGTATGTATTTGGTCTTCCCAAATTTCTCCATGATCTTCCACTTTTCCACATTTGGAGTGTCGTACTTTGTCATCTCTCTTATTGACACCTCCAAATCCACATAAGCTTCATAAGACATGGCTGGAAATCTTTTTTTAATAATTAAAAACCTGTTTAATATCTGAAAGTCTTCTGTCAAATTTTCTACATTAACCTTTCTTGTTAACCCTTTGACTAAATCTTCAAATTTGGAATGATCCATGCGATTTTGTACCAATAAGCTATGATATTGTTCCTGGGAAAACAACCGTCCTTCATCATCCCAAAAAGAAGGGAGACCATCATCAAATAAATCTTTAAAAGCAGTCCTGAAATCCCTTATTTGAGAAGACATTTTATTCGCCTTATCCTGCACCACTTTCATGAGTTGATGTTTATTGATAAACTTCTTCTCCCATAACACAATTTCTACCCTGTCTTTGATCCCAATGTCCTGCAAATTTTGATATGTTAAAGAATTCAATAAATTCATAGCATTATGAGCAGTATTCAAAGGATTCTTTTCCATAGTTTCATTGGCCAATTTCAATCTTTGAGTAGCCAAATTTACCAGTGCGCTTTAATCATCAATAAAATTTAAATAATGCCTAAACTTAGTGATTTCCACAGACAAAGTATCCCAAATCAAATGTTTTGCTCCCTGTAAAGGAGCTCTTCCTGTATTTCTTTCTTTTAATTCATTGAATTTTTTCTGTAACTGGATTTTATCATTCCACACTTTATTCTTCTATTCAATGCTCTTAGCCAATTTTGACTTGATATTTTCATTCTCATCTTTCAATTCTTTAATCTCAACTTCTTTCAAGCTCACCTGAGACATAGGAACTAATAAAGCATCCGCAGAAAATTCATTTAATGGTATTTCAACATTAACAAGGGGTAAATTAGTATCAACAAAGGGTTGATTCATCAGTTCTTCCATAACCTCTTTTTCATCATTTTGATCTTTTTTCAACTTTGCAATCTAAGCTATCAATTCATCCCTTTATGCCTCCCACTTGTTTTTCTCCTCCTGCAGCTTCAATGATTTTCCTTTATAATCCATATTTTCTTGATAGACTTTCTATTTTTCTTCTTGAAATGCAAACAATTCTGAAGATTGAACATGTTCAACATTAGGGACTTTAAGCTTCTTTTTTAACACTTGAATGGTATTATCCTTCTCCTCTAGAAGTTTCTTGGTCGCCTGCATATTACTTGGTTCAATCCCTAAGCTTATAACATCTCCCTGCAACTTTTTAATTTGAATCAAATTTGCTTTATTTTCAACCTTCTCATGCTTCGATTGAACTTCCATCTTATCTACAAGAGACTGCAATTTAGTAATTTTCACAATTGCATGTAACAAATCAAAATAAATAACATCTCCAGTTTGTTTATGGAGCTATATTTTATTAGGAACACTGATCTTGTCCAGCTTCACCTCCATTTCAGACACTTTCTTATCACTTACCACAACAAATTTTAGGGTATTCCTCTTCGAGTCTCGAGTACAAATCAATGAAGTCTTTTGATTGATTAATTTCTTAACTCGAGGAAGAAGATTCTTAGTTTCCTCCGATGACTGCATTTCTTTATTAGCATAACTTGACATTAACTCTATCCTGGATTTGTAATTGGAACTGGGCTTTGTTTTACTTTCATCTTCGAAAGAATATTGATACATCTGTACATACTTTTTCTGGAACAATACCATCTTCTTTAAATCTTCTGAAAATATTTCTTTTGAAATAATTTGCTCATCTTGAGGATGCGTTTTGATCTTTTTATGGGAAATATATTCATCTATGTCCATGCATCTGCTTCAGAAAGAGTCCTTTTATTCATAATGCTGTAATTAACAGATGCTTGAGTTGCTACAACCAATCTGTCCCTCCTATCTTCATCAACTTCTATATTTTCTTCAAAATTAGACAGATTTGCTATTTTGTCTAATCCCTCAACAATTTGATGATCAAATGGATTATTTTTGTTCAGTTTCTTCCTACGAGAAACAATATGTTGTAGGTCATAATTCACTTTTCCCTCTTTTTGAAAATCCATAACTTATAACAATTTCTCAATGACTAACAAGGCGCTTTTATTCTTAAAAATGAAAGGACCGACTTTGAGAGGAAATTTAACATTAGAATATTTTTTAAACGCCTCAAAATGTTCCTCTTCTGCATATAACCTCTGTCTCATGAACTCTAATGCGAATATTCTTGGGGTCAAGAAAGTGGGTAACCTGTATGGTTCTCTAGTGAACCCATACACTCTAAGAATAGTAAATTCTTTATGCAAAAACCAATCTCTTGTTTTGTCTTTTGAAGAAGACTGCAACATAATTCTCATATCTTCCAACACCCTTGGCAAGACATCATCGAAAAGCAATTTGTATATCTCAGCCATGATTGTATTCATGAATTCGAACATGTTAATCTGTTTTGGAAGGTCTGGAGAGAACATGGTAGACAAGAACCGCAATTCTGATACGTTCGAACACAAAAGCATGTTCAACAAATATGTCTGATACCTGAAGAACCTGACTTTAGGAAATTCAATCAATTGGGTATGGATTACTTCGGCTAAATACTCATCAAGATTAAAACAACAAACTGAATGGGATTCATGGTCAGTCAAACCTATACTTAACAAAAAACCTAAGATGACTTCGTTGATATATGTATCATCATCCAAACCCAAAACTTGACTAACAAGTGACATGACTAATTGGACTTCCTCCTTGAAAATATTGACATTGTATGGCAGAAATAAACCCTCTAACGACTGACCATATTTCAGAATACTAGATAAAAATTGACATCTGACTTTGGTTTTACAATTTTTATACAATTGAATTAAGACTTGCTCATTGAAAAATTCAGAAATTTCAGGGAAACTATCAGGCAGACTTAATACCCCACGAACAGTTTTTGGGGCAACTCTACAAAGGATTTTTGACGTTGTATGACTCATAATAACTCTTTCAGAAGACGAATAACTATTCGTACACCAATCGAAAAATTCAGGGAAAGGTAGGGTTTGTTCAATAGCAAAGTAATATAAGAAAGAACTGCAGACATTTAGAATATCATTCCCTTGTGAATTATGTTGCCACAAATGCTCTTTTGAAACTGATACACTACATACTGATAGAATAGGGTCAAACACATTCCTCTCCCTATCAACAACCACCTCTTCTCTCTCATCTAGAACTCTACACAATATTCCTGAACCCTACTCCTTCTCCATAATAGAACAACGGTAACAAGTCTTCAACAAAGTCTCAGTGTTTTAAGGCTTACCTGGTAAATGTTGGATACGTAGAAGTTGACTTTCGGAAAAAGATGGTGGACTGTCCCTTATTCTTTTCACTAGAAGCATGCAAACAAAATGACTTTACCTAGGTCAACTCTCTTTTTATACAACGAATCATTCCGGGACCCTCAACAAGTTGTTTTTCCTTTACCGTTTTCCTCAGCAGAACTCACTAAAAGTTGCCACATGGAAAGTGGTTTAAATTCCACTACCACTCATACTTTTTAATTATCTCACAGCTTTGTGCTTCGGAGTAAACTATGATTGTTGATAAGACTTCATCTCTTGTATGAACCGTTGGATCAAACCTGTTCTATGCAATCCGCCAGCCTTTCTCATTTCTTGATCACATCCTTCCTCAATTGTTCAACATAGAGGGTGTTAAAAGGAAGTATGTAGAATAGGGAAAATTATTCAACATCCATCAAATCCCAAATTAGCAACTCCATAAATACTTGCAACAACTCGGTTACCATAGCAATTCATATTCCTTGACAATAAATGGATGGCTTGAATCCTTCGGTGTTTGCAAGTAAACAAACAATTACATTTGTTTCCATAGTTGATAAATCTATGATGAGGGTTGTATTTCATCTCTCTCCTTATTTGATTACTCATTATTTTAATTTTAATTAATGATATTGTTTGTTTTCAATATATCATAGACAATTTGAATCCAAACAATTGGCATATACAATAGCACATTTTTCCTTTCTACATGTTGATATGAAGGGTTAACACCTTAAATTCCCTAATTTATCCATATTCTACAATAGCTAAGACAACAATTTGTGTTAGTGATCAAATCAAGCTGCATTGAAGTGGACTCCTTCCTTCTCTTAGCATTGGATCTAGAATTCTTTCTGAGATTGATTTCCACTATTGTGATACCATTCTCCTTTGTACATTTGCAAATTCTTAACATTTTAGTTGGGTGTGTGGCTTCCCAATAGAAAAACCTTGTTTTTAATTTATTGTTGGTCATAGTTGGAGAATCAATTTCATAGATATTTTATTTCTTATGAGTTCCATTTCATATCATATCATTGGATATTAATGTGGTTTCCCTGAAAATATTTTGTATAAGTCTTATATGCATGCTGATATATAGGGTTAATGCCTTCATTCCCTAATTTATGTGTATGCTATAGTGGTTAAGGAAATGATATATAAGCATGAATTGCTTCAATATAACCTATTGCTATATGTCTTGGTACTCCCGCAATCGGTTGAAGGAAATTGTCAAGCAACACGCGTTTAGTAGGTTGAGTCAAGCTTGAAGGAAAATGTATTAAAAAGTGTATTCAGAGTAGCTACATGGGGGAAGTGGATGAATGCTACTATAAAACTTAAGTTTGGCTTGTAGTGTATGTAATTAAATCAACCTCAAATTTTATTCATATTCCCAAGGGAGATTTATGATGAAAAAATATTATAGATGGATTGAGAGCCGTCATGCCTAGTAAGTTCCAAATTGAAGTTTGGAATTCTTTAGTAGCACCTAATATGGAGTAGAATTGTATTTATTACAGTGTACAAGAATTGAGATTTGAACGGTAGGATGAAGTGTGTTGGATATTATTTATGTATCTAATGGTTCTTTTTCTAAAGAATGTATTGATTTGTGAATATACTGCATATTGATTGTTCACTCAATTGCTAAGTATACTAAAAGTTCTAGTAATGTATACATAGTCCCTTATTTTTGTGGTTGTAGCATTGGTAATTATTTACCTTGTTTCTTATCATTGTTTACATATATATGGCTTGGTGCAATGTTTATTCCCAGGGATAGTGAGAAGTGATGCAGACCTCTCAAAAGAAACTATCTTTATCCCTAAAAGGGTTACCCCAATGATCAGTACTAGACCAACCAATTGCACTATAGTTGTATTGGGTCACATCGAGATGCATTGAAGTGGACCCCTCCTTTTCTTGGAATTGGATCTAGAATTATTTCTGAGATCAATTTCCATTATTGTTGATACCATTATTCTCTGCACATTTGTAAAGTATTAACATTTTAGATGAGTGCATGGCTTCCCAATAGCATAAAATTCACTTTATTTTATTGTTGGATGTGGCTAGAGACTCTATTTCATAGATATTTTATTTCTTATGAGTGTCATTTCAAACCATATTATTGGATATTAATGTGGCTACATTGAAAGTCTTTTTTACAGGTCTTGTCTCCATGTTGATATGTAGGGTTAACACCTTCATTCCTTAATTTATGCATATGCTACAATGGATAGGACAACGATAGCTAACCATGAATAGTTTTAAGATAACATATTGCTATATGTTTTGGTGCTCCTGCAACTAGTCAATTACGATTTCCAAGTAGCCTTCCTTTCATAGGTTGAGTGAAACTTGAATGGAAATATATCAAAAAGAATATTCAGAGTAGCTACACGGAGACATCTGTCGAATAGTACTATAAACTCAAATTTGGGTTGAAGTATATGTAATTAACTCAATATTAGATTTTATTTATATTCCCAAGGGATATTTATGATAAACAATATTACAGATAGATCAAGAGCCACCTTTGCCCAGTGAATTTGACCCCCTTGTGCAAAATTGGCAAGGTCTTCATTGAGAAAAACTCTAGTTCCAAATATGGTACAATAGGACCATTTCCGAGTGAGTCATGGTATAGGGGTACCCCAGTTGAAACCCAACATCTTGAATCCATCAGAATTGACATATTTTCGATCAGAGACACGATTTTGGTTATGTGGCCATTCTTGCCAAGCACCCCATGGCCATTTAAGGACACTTTGATAACTTGCTACGGGTGCACGAAATAAATTATTTTAAATATATATGTCATGCATATAGTGTTTCATGTGAGAATGCAATATCAAGGGGACATTTGGTGTGATTTGAGAAAATGTATAGTTACAGAAACTTATTGATTTCCTTCACATAAGCGTAATTGGTGAACACTACAGAAAACATTGTTGACTCCATGGTGGCATCATTGGAAGGATTTTGGCCTGATATTGTGGACAAGAACGATGATGCAAACCAGAGTAGGAGCATGGAAATTAAGAAAAAAAAACTGAAATTATTCTCTGAAATAAGAGCATGTAAATTGATGCATGGTTAAATTATTCTCTACTTCGCTGCATTGTAACATTTTTGGAGTTATTCAGTTTATTAAACAATTGTTAAAATTTGTTTCTACAGTAATCTGATAAGTATAATTGAGTATAAATGACATCCCTTATTCCACTATTTCAGGCAGTTCAAGGAGTATGTCTTACTTCTGGATTCAAAGTATATTTCTCGAGATGAGTGGTATCAGAATGTGGTTCCGCATGATATATGACAAGGGAGTGTGATCTAGTTCAACCACCTAGATAAATGGATACTAGATTCTTGGTGATGTGTGGGATCCACACAGAAGGAGTAGATGGTAGAAGAGAGGGTTCTGTTGTATTTGAGTTAGAGTTAGTATGGACTCTAGCCTTTCATTGTGTTCTATGTGTTCCTCATTTGAGACAAAATTTTCTCTCACTTTCAACCTTAGAGGATCAAGGTTATAAAATTGAGTTCAAAGAATACTCAGTACAGTTATGGCAAAGGGAGTTGTGTATGTTGAGGACTCCATCATTCTATGTATTAGAGAGGGACGATTGTACATAGTATGGGTTCAACCTCTTTGCAGATTGATTAGAGGACATAGGGCTAGTTATGCATCATTTTTGAGTTGGCAAGAGGACCACATTAGAAGACCCACTTGGTGGGAATGGACCCAACTGGAAGAGATGGGATACTCAGATGACTTTCGCAGAGCTTTAGTAGGTAGCGACAACATATATGAACTCGAGTTACCAAAATTTACAGTTGATAGTTAACTTGTATAACAATTTTGTTTTTAATAATATTTATTAAAATTTATTAGAATTATTGCATGTTTTATATCATCACAATGACATCTTTTTTGTAACTTATTTGAAATTTTATTATGGTATCTGCGCTTTTATATTGGTGTATTATTATTATGGTTTTGTTTCATATGTTGTAATAATAGAAATATAATAGAACATTTAATTATTGAATGAAATTAATAATAACTTTTCATTTTTAATGTTTTTTTTCTGCAGAACACAGGTCTCCTAGAAGATCCTGTGATCCAGATGATGATATAGATCTAGATTATGTTGGGTCTAGTACCGACGTAGGAGATGATGATGATGAGGCCAATACAAGAGATATCAAGGTGGATGATGATGAAAACGATGATGATGTTGATGATGATGATGATGGTGATGATGATGATGAGGCAGTTGCTGGTAGTAGTCAGTGACATATTTGACCATAGATATTGCATCGTGGATCATTGTTGATATTATTGATTTGTATCATTTTCAAATGTATCAATTTGAGTTACATCATTTACCATTTTGAATTATGTCATTTGAAAATGTATCATTTTGACATGTTATTGATCTACTGGCATATTTAACTTTCACTTGTTATATATATATATTGGAAGTGGTTCACAATGTTTGGATGGATAATTACTACGTATGGTGATTTTAATTTACTACTGAGGATGTATGTTGACAAATTCAATTAAAATATAGATATTTGACTCATTTTAATTATAAATGATGATCATGTTATAATAATTATCTTATTATTTTATATATACTCGTTGTTGAAGATTTTATTTGATGGATATTTAATAAGTATAATGACGTTGTTAGTTTGTATGGATGTCCATTTCCCTAAAAAATGTTTATGAATGTTATCCTCTAAAATATTTCAAATGAACTATGACTTACTCTATAATCAAATAAGTTGTTTAAGAGGCATGATATATTTAACTAAGAAAATTGAAATAAAAATGATTAAATTAATAAATCGAAGCAAAACAAGAAGCATTGTTGGAAGAAAAAACTGAACTAATAATGGAATCCAAACTAGATAGAAACTGGAAGCAATCTTGGAAGGAAAACTTGGAGCTACACGGGAAACAAAAACAAAAGCAATACAGGTAGAAAACAAAGAAGTAAGAATGGAAGTAATTTTAGAAGCAAGAAAAGACGCCATAATAGAAGCCATATTAGAAGCAACAAAAGATGTAAAACTAGAAGCAAAATCAGAAGCAAAACTTGAATCAAAACTAAAAGAAAAAGTGGGAGAAAAACTGGAAGCAAATTCAGAAACAAAACTTGAAGCAAACCAAGAAGTAAAAGTGAAAGCAAACTTGGAATCCAAATTAGAAGCCAAACTTGAAGGAAAATTTGAGTCAAAAGTGGAAGTAAAACAGGAAGTAAAGCCAGATGCAAAAATGGAAGAAACAAGGGACGTCGTAATGGAAGCGAAACTTGGCGTCATTTAGGAATCCAAAAGAGAAGTTATTTTCAATGCATTACCAGAAGAAAAACATGAAGCATGACTAGAAGCAATACTAGAAGCAAAAAACGAAGTAAGACTAGGAGAAACACTAGAAGAAAAATAGGAAGCATGACTAGGAGAAAAAGTAGAAGCAGATGGAAGCAAAACTTGAAACCATCTTAGGCATTATTATCGGTGCCATTTTAGGAGTTAAAGTAGGAGCTAATCCAAACTCAGAATATGGCATTGTTTTGGACGCCACATTTCCAATGCTATATCTGGCGTTTTACTAGGTGTTACATATAGCTTTATTTACAGTTCTATTTATGGCACCGAAGTGAAGATGCACTATGGTGTCGAGTTTTGCACTGGAAAAAGTGCCCAATTCATGAACTAAAATACACTAAATTTCGGTGCTATTTTAAAATTTAGCCGCTAATTGCATGTTTCGTTGTAGTGAGAGAACCTTCCTTCATGGGAAATATTGTGGGATGAATGTATCTAGGAGGAGACTCACATGGATTCAAATGCTAACGAACAAGGAGGTGATAGTGACCATGCCCTCATTTTCCAGGTAAAGAAGGGAAGATGTAAAGGAACCGACAAGGGTAAGGAAAAGAGTAAGGAATTATCCTTGCAATTAGGGAAGAAGGACTTTAGTAAAATCAAATTCCTAATATTTCATAAGAATGTCCATAATGGATCACATCCTTTAGAGAAGAACAAGGATAAGGGGAAGTAGAAGCACCAATTAGCATCCTTAGCTGAAACTTAGATGAATGAGTTTGTCGAGACCAAGTTCGATAAGGGTTTCTTGATGGTATCTTGCCTCTCTTCCATCACAATTCCAAAGAATGTGTGGTATGTGTAATGTGGAGCATCGAGACATATGACATCAACCAAGGGATATTTTCAAGTCTAAAGGAGCATGTTTCAGGGTTTCAAGTTGAACTTGGTAATTATTCCAAGTATCCAATAGAATGGGTTGGTACCATACCTTTCCAACTCCAATCAAGTAACTCTTTAGACAATGATGATATGTCATTTGTTTTAGGTATCAGGAAGAATACACTTTCAATTTAAACCATGGAAGATAAGGGCTATGTAGTAGAGTTCAAGAAATAGAAAGTCCTCATTATAACAAAGGAGTCTATCCAAGGACCAACTTAGGTGATTCGGGTTAGATAATACAATTTGTATAGGTTACAAGGTGAAGCTGTTCGGTCCCCAGTTCATAGCACAAAGAACTTGTACAATTTATGGAAAAAGAGTATGGGGTACCTGCATTTCCAAGAATTTCCTATTCTAAGGGAGATTGTGGTAGGTCTCCCAGATTTTTGCATTTAGCAACAATGTGTGTGAAAATGGTGCACACTTAGAAATCATGCTAAGGATTCTTTCCCAAGCAGAGATCACAAATCTAACTTTCAGATCCTAGATCCAGTGCATTCGAATGTGCGTGGATTGATGTCTATAGAATGAATCATAGGAAGCATGTACTATGTTTCCTTTATTGATGACTTCTGTCAAAAAATGTGGATCTACTTCTTGAAGACAAAGGATAAACTCTTAAGCAAGTTTCAGGATTTCAAGGATCTTATAGAGAACTAGTCAAGGAAGAAGATCAAGGTTTTGAGATCAAACAATGGGAGAGGGAGTATACCTCCAATGATTTATAGGATTTATGCAAGGAAGCAATAATTAAGAGGGAGTTCATTTTTCCATACAACCCACAACATAATGGGGTTGCAAAGAGGATTCTAAGGCCATGATGCATGACTAGGATTTGTCAATGTTTCTATGGGAATAAACATGCAATACAACTACCTACATCTAGAATGCGTGTCCTGATAATGTTTTAGGAGACAAGAGACCAGAGGAGGAATTAACTGGTGTGAATTCGGAGATGATTCTTTTTTGTATTGTAACACCCCAAGTGTTGCCCTCGTGTTTTGTTTATAGTTAAATTGGTTATGATCCAAATTTCAATGTAAATTTAACAAACACTATAATATTAATAAAATAATTACAGTTGGTAGTAGATGAGGTGAATGCAGAAGAGAATGGGGGACCATGAATCCACGAGAGAGAAATTGCATGGAGTGATGGGAAGGGCATGGAGTGATGGGAAGGGGGTTGTAGATGGCCTAGGATTCCTATGATGTGACCCTACCTTTATCCTAAGTGTAAAATTTAGATTTATCTTAATTAAATTCTAATCCTCCTTAATTAACCTATGGCCTTTGTTTATGAGTTAAAAATATGATTAGGTGTACTCATTTACAGAGGTTAAATGAGTGGGATTCCAAGGGGATCCCATGTGGTTCAAGTTTGTTTTACCAATCATTTACCATGGAAAAAAGTAGAAATTCAATTTTTTTCTATGCCATTGTGCTATTCCTCGTGGATGAATCCCTTAGGAATGTTGTTGAAGGTAAAAGGGACAATGAGTTGTTTTCCAGAGAAAAGAAATTGCAAAGGAAACCTGTAAACCTATTTAATTTTCTTTCTAAATCCAATTTAGGTCAGAAACTGATAGTCTCCTCATGGGTTCATGATCCCATATAAAGGGTGACAACTAAGATGAGAGATTAATGAGCTTAGTTACCTAAGGTTTGCTGGTGTGTGCCTCACCACATCCGATTGTTGGAGTTTTTCAAGCTAAATAGATAAGTAAATCAACTTTGTATTGTTCTAGTTTTGTATTTTAATTATTGGTTTTCATGTTTACCTTCTATGTTAGAAATTGATTAGTTGTTAAATGAAAATGAAGGTGAATTTGCAATGGTATTTATGTGTTATGTTTAAATTTACCAAGAAATTATATAACTGCAACTCTAGTTATGCTGTTCCTTTGAAAATGACAATTCCAAAACTACAATTTGGGTTTTGGGTTTGCAATTTAAATGAACATTTTTGTAGATGCATAATTACCATTGGAAACCATAGTCATCTTAAGTGAAATTTAGTTCTAGCATTTAAATATTAGGTCTTGAATATAAATCATTTATCTTGCAGAGAATTGTTGGGCATGCGAATTTGAAAATTATTATCTTCTTTATGCTGGAAATTATATTGATCCTTATGGCATAAAATTTTAAATGAATATGGTATATTTGTTGTGTTGTAATGATAGAAATTTGGTTGTAGAAACCTCAAATTCTTATGTAAGTGGTGAACAATTCATTTATGCAAGTTTTCTTGTTCACTTATAAGCATTTCCTTAGCACAATTCATTTACTTTTCTCTAATAATTCTATTGAAAAATGGATTGGTAAAATGACTTGGCATCTCCTACTCCATAATATTGCAAACTCAATTGGTAACAAATAACGATATTGGAGTTGCTTGTTTTTTTGCAATAAGTTTTTGGATGAATACATGTTTTGAAAAAGTGAAAACTAAGCTAGTCCATGGTTTAACTTTATTGAAATATTCTATTTGCAATTACAATCTTGGATAAATAAACAATTATCATAACGACCAATGCTTGGATGGATGGCTATAAGGATGAGAAATGCTTCAACAGGTAATTTCACTATGCATAATAGGTGAAATTACAACTATCAGTTGAAGGTACTCAAAGTGTTTTACTTAATGTATCAACTAATTTAATTATGAATTTAGTAAGTTATGATGAAAACATGATTTGGAACCTAAGATCAGTATTGATTTATGTTCTCTCTTTTTCTTGTATCTCTTTTGGGATCCGACACTTGATTTCCAGCCAACGTTTAACATCTGAAAATTGTGTTATGAAACCCAACAGTTATAATATTGTCTTAAAAACATTTGTATGTGTGTGCGCGCCCAATTGTGGTAAATGTGTCAGCAAGTCATTTTAGCATGCTCAACTGATAAGAATTCTCCTAAAATGTTTTTTCTTTCACCCAAATTTATATAATTCACCCAACATTATTTACCCTTGTTGTGTGTTGGTATTCCAATGAGAATCAAGCTCACTTGGCCATTTACAACTCAATTGCATCAAATTTCTATCCTTGGCATGTATGTATGCTTAACATATGAATGCAAAAAAGAAGTTGAGCATTGTTAACTCACTTCCATTGAGTAGGATAACTTGAAAAATCGATTGAGTGAGTGTTTAGTGTTTTCAAATACTTGGGTAAATAAAATTGCAAGACAAAAGAAAGCCCATGAAGTATGGTTGTATACTATTCAAACAATATATATATATATATGTTTTGTATTGTGTGATTGACAAATATATAGAAGGATTGTGAGTGTTTGACTCTACAAGAAAAGAATTGGGAATATGGAGTAGGGTGCAAATCCCTTCTTTCAATGCTTAAGTTATTTTTGTTCTTTGTTTTTCATTATAAAAGAAATTGTTGGAAATTGATTGATGTTGTTTACTAACAATGTGATCCTCTAGTGTGTTGGTGTAATTTTGATGTAATCCTCCAATTACTGCTAGTGTGTTTTTAGATAAGGTAAAGCTCTGTATTGTTGTGTTGCTAGTAAGTGTTTTGTTACTGATGTTTGGGAAATAATATTGAGAGATCCATATAAGGGTTTTCTTATTAAAATTTAATGTTAAGGATGCTAAAACAAACTGCTTTGATTCAAAATTTCTCTATTTTGTTGATACATTGTTTAAATGTTTTGGTGATATCCATATGAGAGGTATGGTAGGAATAACTCCCAACCAATTCTTATTTTATAATTCGTTTTCCCTTCTTCTAAATGGGTTGATTTTAGCATTTATAGGTTGTCCTAAGGGTTGTATTGTTCCTTTGTTTCCCATTTTATTTATATGTGAAATGTAATAATGATTATTTATTTTGTATATTCATATTATTGAAGCAAATGATGAGCATTTTAGGTGTATAGTAAAACTAAGCATTTATATAGAAATGCTTAATATAAAATTTCTATATGTTAAAATGATTTAAGTATTTATGTAGTGAAGCTTGACCAAGACAAATGATATAGGAAGCCATTAGGTACATAAATGTGTGCATTAGCAGTTATATATTTTTAATATAAAAAAAACATTGTGATTTTGAGTTATGGTAACGAGGATTGTTGCACATTTTTTTTGGTTGTCCAGTTTACATCTATATACAAGTGGATAAGAGGACCAAGTTGGAGCCTTCTAAAGGTAAGGGTTTATTTGTTGGATATATTGAGAGTTCAAAATATTACAAGATCTATATTCTGGGAGAGAAAAAGACAATTGTAAGCAGGGATGTAAAGTTTGAGTAAGAAAATGCATTAAGGAAGTCTCATGAGCCACTACAACTAACAAAGGATTAAGAACATGAAGCTCTAAAGTTTGAGCCATGGTTACCAGTGAATTCCAATTTGAAGTAGCAGCCTTAGATCCAAAGGAATATCCACTAGATCCTACCATTTTTGTCAGGAGACATCGATGGTTCACTCAAACATTTAGGGATGCTCAAGAGTAAGTTGAGGACCATAGGAGTATATTTAGGGAAAGAAAAACTATGAAGAGGTTTCTAAAATACATTGCATTAATGAGGGACACCATAGATTCCAAGCCTTCCATTTTTCAAGAGGCAGCCGACCAATTGGTTTGGAGGGATGCCATGGTGGAGGAATACACCTTCGGCATGAAGAATGATGTTTGGGACATTTTTCCTTAATTGGAAGGGAAGTTAGTGGTGAATTCCAGATGGATCTTCAAGATCAAGCATGATGTAGATGGAAACATAGAGAAGTACAAAGTGAGGTTTGTGGTGAGAGGAGTGTTCCAGAAAGAGGGAGTGGATAACGAGGAGACAATTTCTCTAGTCACCAGGTATACTTCCATTCGAGAAATGATGTATTTAGTCTCCATTATGGGATGGAGGATAAATTAGATAGATGTGAATACAAATTTACTCAATGGGATAATTTAAAAGAAGTATACATCGAATAACATTAGGGATTTGAGGTCCATGGGAAAGAGTCCCATGTGCGTAGGCTGAAAAAGGACCTATATGGAATCAAGAAGGCACCGAGATAATGGTATTCCACGATTGATGGGTACTACAAAGCATGCAATTCATTAAAGTAAGTAGATCCCAACTTATATTTCATATTTGTTGAGGTTTATATTCTCATTTTGGTGTTACATGTAGATGGCATGTTTCTCATAGGTTCAAAGATGCTCATTGCAAGGTGCAAGGCATATATAATAGTTGATTTCAAGATGACGGGAATTGGATTAATGCATTAATTGTTTGGGTTGGTGGTTTGGAAAATACCAAGGGAGATTTTCCTTGGGTAGAGTAAGTATGCAGTTGAGATCCTAAAAATATTTTGGATGGAGGATTGTAAGCCCATGTCCATGCCTATGATCAATGAACTAAAGAAGGTCACCACTTTAGATTCATATATGGTGGATCCTACATTAAATAGGAATTCTCTAGGCTCTTTGATTTATCTTTTCAACACTATGACATATATGTGCTTTGTAGTGTACACCTTGAGCTAGTTCATGGTGAGTTGAGATAGGAGCATTGGGTAGTAGAAAAACATGTGATTATATACTTAAGGGGCACAATAGAGTATGGAATAAGATACATTGGAGAAGGTGAAGTAAATTTTCATGGGCATATAGAATTAGATTGGTAAATCAATGCATCACATAGGAAGAGAAACTCAGGGTGTTTCTTCAACTTAAGATCAAGGATGATATCCACTTTCAGTTGGAAGAAGACTTTTGTGGCACTCAGTTCAATAGATATACAGTATATGGTAGTGAGTACAACTAGTTGTGAAGCCATATGTATTTACAAATTGTTAGCGGTTTTATTTGATTGGGAGTTGGATCCCATGGTGGTTTACTATGATAATTATATTTGTATCAAAATATTTAACAATCTAGTTTATCATGACATATCCAAGTACATAGATATCAAGTATCACTTCATTCGAGATAGTATTCATAATGGATTAGTGAAGGTCTAGTATGTACCCACATATCAATAAGGTGTTGATATTATGACCAATCCCTTAGCAAAAGGGAACTTTGAAGCATTTAGATAAAAACTCAGATTGCTACAAAATTCCTTCTTTGTTAAGAGGGATTGTTGATGTTTTGTAGCTCGAACATGAACGTAAAAATAGGTTTTGTGTCAAACATGCATGAATTCGTCCAAGTCAAATCTGTTTTTTAATTCACTTTATTTATAAAGTGAAAGTATTTTAATTAATTGTCAAGTATAATAAAGTGCATTTTAATGCATTAATGATTTAGGCTAATATCAACCGGAGATATCATTGTGAGATTAGGATTTTAAAAGATAGGGGTTTCATGTATAATTATATTATATAAAATATTTACAATAATATTATATAAATGTTTATGTTTATATAGTTATAGGTTTATGTTATATAAAATGTTTATGTTTTTATATTTAGATGATTATGCTTATGTTTATATGTTTATATAACATTAAATTATTTGTTAATTTCTTGTTTTGTTTAAAATATATTATATAACATTAAGAAAATTGCTTCTGCTCCAAGAACAAAAGACTACGTATAAGGTCGTTAATGTAAGTGGTCCAAATGATATACTTCGTGTCCATAATTATAATGGAGCTAATCATTGTCATAACATCATCAATAATTTGGTGTCTCGCTAGGATGTCATTATGGTAGTGTCTCGCTAATGATCAGACGTAACACCAATATTTTGGTGTCAATTAAATTGCTAAGTTGTTACACATGACAGGGTCTACAATTTACTAAAGGTTAATACTGCGGATGGAAGGGGGTCTCTGAATCAATCTACAATGTTAAAATTTAGTAAATTGTACAAATTCATTGTCAAAGTTGTAATCAATTTCCATTTTCAGAGTGACACAACTAAAAATGACCAATTGTTATGTGGTCATTTTTAGTTTAGTTCTTATCTTGTAACCAAAATTTTCATTTATCTTGGTCATTTTTAGTTTAGTTCTTCTTTCGTGACCAGATTGGTCATTTATCTTGGTCATTTTTAGTTAGCTCACTTAAAATTTCTCAATCTTGATCATTTATCCCTTGAAAAAACTTTGGTGACTAAATTTCTTTGTCGCTTGGTCACTTATCTCTCATTTTGTACTAGTGTTTGGCGTATTAGGTCTTGAACTAAAGTATAAAGGAAGGTCAAAGTAGAGGGAAAATACACATTAATTTTTTTCTCGAAGACAGGTTGGTCGGAAGGTGAAGAAAGTCAACATAAGAGAAGAGTTAGAGATCCACAGAGAATCCCACAGAATATTTTAGATCACAACCAATAGATTTCAACACACAACAACAAGAATAGGTCATCTGTACAACTCATATAGGTTTGTACTATCAATCCATACAAACATACAAATTTTGTACAGTTATGTGGTCAGATCAATATAGTCGTACATATTAGATCCATATAGTCATGTGAATGGACATACACCAGGCCATAAGGTTGTAGTAAAGTTTATTGATTTCAGGGAGTAGTTTTTTTAAGTTTTGTTGGGAAGTTTTATCCTGTAAGTTTGCATATTTATTTTCTTAAGTGTGCTGTACAACTATTAGAATTTGAATTCCATTTATATCTTCAAGAAGAGAGTTCTAATAATGTTTGCAGAAATTGAATGGAGAATGAAGATACAAACCAAGAAAAACAAACCACACAGGAAACAAACAAGTATTGCTCAGGAATTTACAGTATCTTTCATCATAATAATATCCGGTGTTACAATAGTTTACATAGGTAGAATTAGAATGCATGGGATATGAATTCAAATCCTCCAAGTGGATATGGCTGTATCTAACTGAATCTCTAACTCAAGGTATCCCAATCAATATCGAAGTCCAAAATAGACAACTCCCTGATGACCAATAACTCCAACAACCACTGATAGCTAGTTAAATCAGTGCAACTGAGGGTGGTAGGTAAGAAAAGTGCTCCTCCCCATGCAACCATGCATTGGTAGCGCTATCCTAACTGACTGTGAAGTAACTGAATGTAACTGGGGGATAACTAAGACTAACTAGTACTAACACCAACTGACTGAAGTAGGTTGGTGTTGGGACTCACAGTGGCTCCCAAAATGTAGGGATTGGTCTAGGATGCACCCAAACTAATGCATGCACATGCAATAAGTGGCGGTTAACCTCTAGCAGTGTTCCCCACACTCCAGTGACTGGTACATATGGCCTCATTGGGCCAAGTGGACCCAATTGTACTAGTGGACCCAATTAATTAATTTAAGGTTCCTAAGTTAGGAAATAATTAATCTAATAGACATTTGACCAAGGGAGGATTAATAATACTAATACCCCCCCTGAATTCTAACTTGGACAACTATGGGCCCTGGTAACAAGACCATAGGTTACCCAAATACAATCTAGAAGATAATAAAAAATGCTGATTAATACAACTGAGGAAACAGGGGAAAACCTCATGGGAAAAACATCCCCTAAAAAATAAGCAGGAAAATAGCAATTTGCAAGATATCTTTAGAAGAAAGAATCTTCCTCCTTAGAAAAATAACTTGAGTAAAACTGTTGCAAAAAAATCCAGCTCTATGCAATAGTATGGTGCATCAATGGAGCTTTCAATGTGCTTCTAAACTAATGACTATGTTTGTTTCTATTGGATGGTGAAGGTAGGGAATGATCAAATATCTGCTTCTGTGGGCCATGCAATTGATAATTCTCCATCATCGAGTAGCACTGACCTGGAACTTTGCTGCATCATTCTATAGAGAGCGAATCTATTAGGGATAGTGCATCATGCTCATTTTGATACTGGGACCTTGTTCTTCTTCTGTCTTTTGAAACTCCAGCATCACTTCCAGTTGTATCAAGAAGCTTTTGAGCCCATCTAGGTGTATGCTTTTAATTAGGAATGGGTACTGGATCTGGATCTAGAATCTCTTGAGATTCAGTCTCAATAAAAGGATCATGTTGTATGTGATCTTCTTCATTTGAATTTGAAACCTGTAGCACATCATCATCATTATAAAAAATAGGTGTAGGAATAGTTATACCTTCCTATGCTCCTGGAGGAGTATCATGTAGCCAATCTTCTTCAAACTGGACACTTCTTTCAATGAAGCATCTTTTGGTAGCAACCTCCATCAGTTTGTAAGCTTTTTCATCTTCTGCATATCCCAATAGAATGAATTCTCTACTTTGGGCTTGGAAGGCCTTCCTCTTGTCAAGTGGTATCCCGGCCCAAGCTTTGGTACCAAAAACTTACAGATGAGAGATGTTAGTTTTTCAACATTAAGCGAGCATTATTAGGATCTTTAACTGAGAGAATAACAAGCACATCAATCAAACACAAGAGATAATGAACATAGTGTTTTTCCTTGGGGAACCATAAATGGAGAAAACCCCGCAACTTCCTCAGAGATAGAATCAACACCAAAATAGAAAAGCCCAAAATAGTAAGTGATCTCTCGACAATAGTATCCTTCTTCTTATCTAGCCCCAGTGTCTTCTCCTTCCTCAAATATGCGCTACACTTGAGTGTGTATGTGATATATACTAAATAGAGAGTCCAGCTCTCTATTTATACTAATCTCGGCATGACTAAAAACCTAATAGGGCTGACCTCTCTAGGAGAGTCTAATAACCCTAGTGCCCCAGAACTGCGGGGACTTTAACCCTTAGATAATAGGAGGGTTACCCACAATGACTTGACATGACTTGTTTACATTATGGCTCCTCCCGATCGAAACATCGATTCATGACAACATGACTCAATTATATAATATATACATCCTGGAATAAACATTGGGTGACAAGACATAAGATACATAGATGAATACATTCCAAAGTTACAAATACATCAACACTCCCTCTTAACTAGGAAGGTATTCTTTCGACACAATTTTCAGCACTGGTCTTCTTCTCTGCATCAACTGGATCATCTCGTCATCTTCATCTTCAAGTATTCTTAGTCTTCGAATATTCTTCGTCTTTGAGTCTTCAAGTCATCTTCTTCTTCAAGTATTCTTCATCACGGGATCTGCATCATCATGACTACTGGCTCATCGCTGCTGGATCATCATCACATCTGGATCATTCCTCGATATGGATCGTCATCAAGTCTGGATCATCATCGAGTCTGGATCATCATCACAACTGGATCATCATCAAGTCTGGATCAACACATCTAGATCACTTGATCTGGATCATCATTATATGCTATCTCATAATGGTGCTATCTCGATTCTTCTTGTCACAGGAATTTCTACAGAGTCAATCCTGTAGGCCTACCCTTCATGTAGGTCTTCATCAACGCTTATATCTGACACTTAAGTCAAAATGGCCTGCCCAGCTCTTACATTTGACCTCATCTTGTCAAAAAGGCATGCCTAGCACTCACATCTGACCTCATCTTGTCAGAAAGGCATGCCTAGCACTCACATCTGACCTCATCTTGTTAGAAAGGCTCAGCACTCACATCTGACCATGTGTAAACACATCGCGCTAGAATGGCTCAGCACTTATATCCGACCATGTGCAAGCACACCACATCGGAAAGGCTTTGAACTTACATCCAACCGCATCCTATCAGAAAGGCACAACACTTACAGTCGACCATGCTCGAAAGCACCACATCGAAAGGGCTCAACACTTACAATCCGACCATGCTCGAAAGCACTGCATCGGAAAGGGCTCTGCACTTACAATCCGACCATGCTCAAGAGCACCTCATTGGAAAGGGCATGCACTCACATCTGATCATGGAGGAACTAATCCTACCATTGCATCAGAATGGCCCTCAGTCCCAGGCTGAGCTACCTGGTAATTGACCAGGCGCCTCCATTCCTAGAATGGCAGTTTCCCTTACATCTGACCTACTCATCATAATGGCCAACACTCACATCTAACATGGGAGGAACTTAATCCTTTAGCCATGAAAGAATGGTTCAGCCCTTACATTTGATCAAGTGGGAACACATCCCTCTATCACATCAAAATGGCTTCTCAGTCCTAAACTTAGTTTTCCTGGTAACTGACCAGGCACCTCCATTCCTAGAATGGCAATAACACTCATATCTGACATGGAAGGAACCTAAATCCTCTAACCATGACAGAATGGCTCAGCCCTTACATCTGACCATGGAAGGAACCAATCCTCTCACCATGTTAGAATGGCTATGGGTCTTATCACTTTCCCTTGGAGGAAACCTTGATCTAGAGAACACCAAGATTCTCCCTGAAGTACTCAAACTTCAGCCTAGCCAATGGCTTCATCAATACATCAGCTATTTGTTCCTCCATTGCAACATACTGGAGCTTCACTACTCCCCTCTACACCATATCCCTAATATAGTGATACTTGATCTTGATATGCTTTGACTTGTAATGGAACACTGGATTCTATGACAACTTCACACAACTCTATTTGTCACAATGTATACAAGTAGCATCCAACTGGAGATCAAATATATCAAACAGTAGCTTCCTCAGCCATAGTGCCTCACAACTAGCTGAACAACCTGCAACATACTCTGCTTCAGCTGTACTTAGTGCCACACAAGATTTATTCCTGCTAAACCAAGAGATCACACCTGATCCCATACTGAAGCAACATCCTGAAGTGCTCTTCCTATCGATGGAATTTCCTGCCCAATCTGAATCAACATAACCCTCTAGGTTAATCTTCTGATTTGACTCATACTTGAGGCCATAATCAACTGTACCCCTCAGGTACCTTAGAATGTGCTTTGCAGCAATCAAGTGAACATTTCTTGGATTTGTCAAGAACTGGCTCAAGGTGTTCAGAGCAAAGCAAATGTCTGGTCTCATGTTCGTCAGGTACATCAAGGACCCAATCATCTGACGATACATCGTAGCATGAACCGACTTTGATGAAGCATCACTCAATAGCTTCAGGTTCAATGCCATAGGTGTGGCCATGGCTTTGCAGTCCATCATCCCAAACCTCTTTAGGATCTCTACTGCATACTTCCCTTGTCCAAGAAAGATTCCATCTGCACTCTGCCACACCTCCATGCCTAGGAAATAATGCATCATACCCAAGTCCTTCATCTTGAACTCGGCAGCAAGCTTTCTCTTTGTATCAGCAATCAACCCATCCATACCTATCACAAATAGATCATCTACATATAGTAGGAGCATCACTGGGTTGCCATCTTCAACCTTGTAGTAAAGGTTGGAATCTGCTTTACTTTTGGTAAAGCCCAAATTGGATAGAAAGCTATCAATTCTTCCGTACAAAGTCTTGGGTGCCTATTTCAAACTGTACAGGGCTTTCTTCAATCTACATACATGAGACTCTCTGTCATGTGTCTCAAAACTGAGTGGTTGTTATACATACACTTCCTCTTCTACTACACCATTCAAGAAAGCAGTCTTGACATCCATTTAGTGTATCTTCCATTTCATCACTGTAGCCAGAGCTAGTACTGATCTGATGGAAGTGTATCTGGCTACAGGGGTAAAGGTTTCTTCATAATCTATTCCTTCTTTCTGAGAGAAACCCCGAGCCACAAATCTTTCCTTATACTTTTCAATGCTACCGTCTGCAGCATGCTTAATCTTGTAGATCCATTTGGAAGTTACAACTGACTTCCCTTCTGGTCTTGGGACAACATCCCAAACATCATTCTTCATGATCGATTGGTACTCTTCGATCATAGCATCCTTCCATTCTTTTCATTCTACTACATCTTCATAACAGGAAGGTTCTTTATCAATGAAATCACATAGTAAAGTTACATACCCAGAGTAGGATCTGGTCCTCTTTCTTTCTCTGTGATTCTCTTCTGGAGCCCCATATCTTTCTACACCTTGGATAATTTCACGTACCCAAGCAGGTTTCCTCTTATGAGGATTCTTCTCTAGAGGTGGATCTACAGGTCTTTGTGGTTCTTCAAATTCTCGATCTTCTTCTTGAGTTTCTTCGTTCATGGTTGTATCATGAATTCTAGGTGCTTCTTCTTCTTCAGGTTCTTTAGCAGGTCTCTTTCTGGATTTGTCATAAGCTATGTCTTCATCAAATGTCACATCCTTGCTGATGTAAATCTTCTTGTATCCTGGGAAATATATTCTGTAATTATTCGAGCTTTCAGAGTATCCCACAAATATACCCTTCTTTCCTGAAGGATCTAATTTTGTTCTCTTCTCTTTTGGAATGTGTATGTATATAGGACAACCGAATATTCTAAGATGGATGAATTTTGGTTTCTTGCCAGAGAAGACTTCTTCAGGAGTCTTTTTCTTGATTACTCTATGTGGAGTACGGTTCTGTACATACACTGCTGTTCTGGCAGCTTCCACCCAAAGATACATAGGAAGATCTTGATCATGAAGCATAGCTCTTGCAACTTCCATGATAGTTTTGTTCTTTCATTCCACAATCCCATTCTATTGTGGATTATAAGGAGTGGAAAAATCCCTATTAATCCCTGATTCTTTACATAGCTATTTGAATTCATTCAAAGTGAATTCTCTGCCATTATCTGATCGAAAGGTCTTGATCTTCTTTTCAGTGTGATTCTCGATCAAGGCTTTGAATTCCTTGAACTTTATGAATACTTCATCTTTGTTCTTCATGAAGTAAACCCATGTCTTCCTAGAAAAGTCATCAATAAAAGAAACATAATATGCACACCCACTTAGTGAGCTTAATGACATAGGACCACATACATCGAAGTGGATGATTTCCAAGATTCCTTTTGCTTTGCTTTCGCTACTTGGAAATTTCTTCTTTGTGTTCTTTCCTTTCACACATCCTTTGCAGACCCCATCATGTTTTGCCTGTATTTCTGAAAGACCTTCAACAACTTTGCTTGCAAGAGGTAGTGCTCTGTAATGCACATGTGCAAGCCTTCTATGCCAAAGTTCACTTGGCTCTACTGTGTCATGGACCAAAGCTTGTTCTGGATGGCCTTTCAATTTGTACAAACCTCCTTCTTGTTCATCAATCACTATTGCATCATCAATAGTCTTTTCTTAGAGTCAGAGGCCCCTTCGAAAGCTTGCTAATTTTGTTTAGGCTTTGAATCAGTTGCCTTTGGATCCTTCTTCTTTGATTTCCCATTTTCTTGCACTTTGGAAGAGTCAATATCCAATAGAGCTTGATCTTTGGAGGTCTGGATGACTCCCATTCGAATAAATTTGTCTTTTTCCTTGATTAAGGACTCAGAAAATGAATCTAAAGAAGGAAGTTTCCAATCAGGAAAGCTTTCCCACTTGGAATGAAACATAGAGACATATATAGAATACTCAGGGCCTAGTTTGCTGAGTATGGAAATGGAATTCTGCTCATCCTTCTGCTCTATCCCACACTATCTGTATTGGGGCACTAGAGACTTGAATTTAGAAAATAATTGCTCAATAGTATCGAAACTACTGGGATGTAAAGATACCAACTCATTCTCTAGAATGTGTCCTCGAAGCTCATCTTGTTTGTTAAACAAGCTATCAAGCTTCTCCCAGGATTCTCTGGGAGTCCTCAATCCTTCTAGATGAAAGAGGAGATATTTGGAAATATAGGTACATAAGTACCCGAATGCTTCATCACAATGGTTTTGGAACTTGTTCTGCTCAACCAGCTGATTAGGCTCAGCCTCCCATCCATGTGTGATCCTATAGTATCCATGCTTGTGCAAGGCCAATTGCATATCAATCCTCAAATCAAGGTAATTGGAAGTTATGAGGATCTGTGGTTCAAGATTTTGAAAACTCATAATTTCTCCAGCTAGAAGACTACAAATACTTCTCACAAGCTACGTAGCACCTGTCAATTTCACTGCAATAACACACTAAAACATATGAACTGTTAGAATCATGCTTTTCCTCCCGACATGAACATGTTTTTAGGGTCCATCATGCCCTCTCCGCTGCTCTGAATAAATCTAGAGCTATCAATTTTTCATAGGGGAATTCTGTGGAAACCCAACTGCTTTTGATGTTCTATGGGGAGAAACAAGCATGAAACCTACTTGAGAAGGCTCTGATACCAGATTAGAATTTGAATTCCATTTAGATATTCAAGCAGAGAGTTCTAATAATGTTTGCAGCAATTGAATGGAGAATGATGATACAAACTAAGAAAAACAAACCACACATCAAACAAACAAGTATTGCTTAGGAATTTACAGTATCATTCATCATAATAATATCCGGTGTTACAATAGTTTACATAGGTAGAATTCGAATGCATGGGATATGAATTCGAATCCTCCAAGTGGATATGACTGTATCTAACTGAATCTCTAACTCAAGGTCTCCCAATCAATATCGGAGTCCAAAATAGACAACTCCTCGATGACCAATAAGTCCAACAACAAATGACATCTAGTTAACTCAGTGCAACTGAGTGTGGTAGGTAGGAAAAGCGCTCCTCCCCATGCAACCATGCATTATCCATGCATTGGTAGCACTATCCTAACTGATTGTGAAGTAACTGAATGTAACTGGGGGCTAACTAAGACTAACTAGTACTAACACCAACTAACTGAAGTAGGTTGGTGCTGGGACTCCCAGTGGCTCCTAAAATGTAGGGATTGGTCTAGGATGCGTCCAGAATGATGCATGCACATGTAGTAAGTGGAAGTTAACCTCTAGCAATGTTCCCCACACTCCAGTGAGTGGTACATGTGGCCCCATTGGGCTAAGTGGACCCAATTGTACTAGTGGACCCAATTAATTAATTTCAGGTTCCTAAGTTAGGAAATAATTAATCTAATAGACATTTGACCAAGGGACGATTAATAATCCTAACAACAACTGCATGTCATTGGAAACTGTGTAGGTTTCCTTGTAAGATTTGAAGTTTTAATGAAAAGTTGATTTGAAGGAGTACATGTTTGTGTAAATAGTTATTTTCTTTCGTTGTTCATTTTCCTATAATGTGTGTGAATACTTCTATCCGAAGAATTAATTTTTGAAAATTAAATTTTTCTTATTTGAGAACATAAGGACAATTACATTGATATCCCAATGAACTCTTGGATTTGTTACTTGATACTATTAATAAAGGGAAGTGTTTTATGGAAGTGGAGGCTTTATCTAAGTCAATCCCACTATCTTAAAATAGACAAAGGATTTACTCAATATTGTATAATGTTGATATTGTTTCAAAATTAGAAGTCACCATGAAGGAATTTTCCATTCCTCCCATTTCTTAATGGCGTGTCCATTTCCCAAAAGCTGCCATATTACTCTGAATTTTTTTTTACCATACATGGATACTTTGAGCCTTATGATTGGTATGTCAAAGCTATTTTATTTGTTGCTGATATGGATAGGTTGTCTAAGGTCTTCCTTCACTCTGTTAAAATGTTTTCTCTCTTCATTAGAAATTCTTCCTTGGTATAAAGTGTTGTGGTTACATATGATCCGTTACAATCACTCAGTTCTTCAATATTTGATGGTTGTGAAGCTCCTACACTTAAGTTCATGTTGTTATTTTTTGTAAAATAACAAAAGTACAATATCAATCATTATTACTTACTTTGACAATGGTGATGTCAACACAACATGTAGCATAGAGAAAAGGCCTCAAATTAAATATATTAACAGTAACAAATGGGAGGTTTTAGAAACAATTTATACAAATCCAACGAAAGATACAAGAAAGTGTAACACTTTCCAAGGAAAATTGATCATGAGCCAAAATTGCCTCTATAACTAGACAAGATATGTGCATATATTCAATGAATTGATGCTCAACATGGAATACTTATAATCGATATGGAGACCAAATGGTTGCACCCTTCCTTTGCTTTAATGCTAAATCATTCTTAGAATTTATTAAAATAAACTTGTGGGATTTTGTGTGCAACTATTGCTCACAATTATATGCAATAACATAAAAACACACGAGAGAGTAATGTAATTTGATTTGGATGCTTTAGATAGAAAGTTCAAGTGGATGAATTTTATTATGGACATGGATGTGATCATTTTATCCATTGAACAATGGTTGGTTTCTAAAATTAGGTGTTAATGCATCACGTTCCATTATGAAAGATGAAAGAGTAAGACCCTACAACCATTCCCATAATAACTATGTAGACTTTACCTTGTTGGGTGGATAGTCTTAACATTTTGAGAATTAATTTGGGTGACACATTTAATTCATTTCATTTGGGATGATGGACACTCATGAAGAAGTGGATTACTCGCACAAAAAATGTGTTTGTGTGAGGTTTTTCAAAGATTACCAATGTTCTTTCATGGAGAGGAATTTGATAGTGAGGGATAGAACTACATTGCAGTTCTATTAATTCCCATTCTAGGATTTGTTTTGGTGAAGTTCACATTGGTAGGTTATGATGAATTCTAATATGGCCATATATCCACAAAAGCAAGTAGATCTGAAACAATTCAGATAACATTGAAAGCACAAAAGTCTAAGGGAATGAAGGAATTGCTTAGATTTCACAGTTTAGATATATGCATACATTCAAATTCTCTTTTAATACTAAAGCATAGTACACCCCATATCTCACACAAGAATTTCCAACCAAAAGAGAAATAATGTATAAGGAGAAACTAACCTCTTTATCGGCTACATGCCCAAGGGAACATTAAACAAGCACACACATTTAACCCTGAAACTCAAATTTCCACACAACCAATATCAAATTGCAATCAAAATCAAGCTTCATGTAAATATCTTAATGATTATTCATGTGGGTGAATCCTTGTGGCAATGTATACAGACAAAATTGCTCCCATTATCCCCAATTCCATAAATATGGACCATTTTGGTATGCAAAATTATTCAGATAACAAATTGAACCCGAATTCCTCATTTGACATGAAATACAGAGGGAGATATAATTGTTTGAAACATCCATTACTTAAAATTGAGGGGCGAAGGATGATTTCAACATGAATTTCACTGGAAATGAAGGAAAACTCAACAATATCCTCGATTTACACGAAATATGGAGGATGAAATAACTTCTAGAAATCTCCATTATTGAAAATCAGGGGAAGAAGGAATGATTCAACCTGAATTTCTCTGGAAATCAGGGGCGAATAGAGGATTTGAGGTAAAATTGAGAGGGTGAAATATTTTTTTGTTTCCTCTCTTTCATTAATATGGGGAGAGTGATTTATTTTCTAGTTATTATTTTGTTTAATAAATATTTGATGAATGAATTAAAATTTAAAAAAACTTTTGCATATTAAAAATTCACCCATTAAGTATCCCTAACCCCCCTAATTTCGCCCCTAAAGTTTTCCCTATTTTGAAACCATAAGTGCACGTTAATGACTTAGCCAAACTTGGTATAGAGATTGTCAGGATGGCTTTTAAAAATACAAAATCTAACGTTGGACCTCATAAGACATTCCATGGATGGGGATAAATTTATAGAAGATTTAAATAGGATGGTTATTTTGATGTGATCCATTTAAGTGATCCATCAAATAAAAATGTTAATGATAATTTCTTTACCAACCTTAAGGGATCTCACCTTCATAATATAATTGTTAGAACCCTTGTCTCACCTTATTAAGAGATGATTGAGTGGATTCCAAAGCATACAAATATGATAAATGGATTTGTTATGAATGATACAAGGAATTCCCCCCCTCTTTTTAACCATCAAAATTAGAGAAATACTACATACTTCATGCAATCACTAACTTAAGAGACCCTTATATTTATGCAGTAGATTTAATGTGCAGACTGAATGGTGAACCAAACTACTAAAAATTTCAAAAATACCTAGGTTCTAGTTATTCACACTATTTTGTTCAGGGGATATGTACTAAATTATGCATATATTGATGTTTCAACTCGATTATTGGTGGATTCACCTAGACTCGAACCAAAGCTTGGTTCCAAATTTCAATCACATAAAAAACAAGTGTACCACCCCTAAACAATACTTTCATATCATTTAAAGTGTTTGGATATATAAAATTTGTTTTCTTAATAACAAAGTTTGTAAAAAGGTAAATATATAAACTTGTAAAATATACAATTTACCTAAATTGCTAATATTTTTTATATAAATAATAAATTATTCTAATTTTAAATATTTATAATTATTTTAATGCTAATTGTGATTCATCCCTCTTGTTAAGAAAATTGAATTAAAACATATGTTCTTTTTAAAAAATGAGAAGTTTTGTTAGTGTAGCAAGTGTGACATAGGATTGATACACTAAATGGGTCTCTTTTACGCCAATAATTTCATTTTTTTAAATGAGTTATTAATGTTAGTGTATATATTTTTCCACATAAAAAATACATTTTTGTTATTCATAAAAAATACAAATTCTTAAATTATATATAAATTACATAATAAGATTTAAACCTAAAGAAAAAATATAACAACATTTTTCACAGTCCTACACTCAATAGACTTAACCTTAATGTAAATGCACATCATAATAATAGTACATCAATCTTAGTCACCAAGTTGTAAGAAAAGTATACCACGCTTAATCACCATGTTGATTGATTAATATAGAAAGATGTATATAGACATCTAAGTAGAAGCATTCAATCAATAATCAATGACATTGACAAATTCTACCACGCACTTTGAAAGAAAGAAACAATTGTTTACAAATGATTTTTAAAGTCATTGTCATGAAATTCAATGAAAAAAATTGACATTATATCACATGGATATGAAATACTTATCTTCATTTAGTATGTGTAGAAAGGATTGTTTTTTATTTATACACATGTCAAATATTAAAGTTGGCTAATAAAGTTCCAAATCCAATGGCTAACAAATTTCCAAATTCGATGTAGTCAAATATAGAAAGCTCAATGTGATTGGTCGAGTTAATCATGAGGGTAATTTTTTTATAAGTCACGGTAATATTGAGTGAAAAAATTTAATTAAAAATAATAATAATTTTTGTGATTATAAAAAGGTATTTATGAAAGATGAGATTTTTTTAATTGTTTTAAATTATACCTGAAGGTATTAATAACTTAAGTTTAGATGGTATAAACTTAAGTTTAAGTTTAGATAGTATAAACTTAAGTTGAAATAATATAAAAAATTGTATTTTTAAATAATTAGTAAGATTAAAAAAAATTATAACTATTTTAAAGAAAAAATAAAATCAGTAAAATAAGAACAAACTCTCATAATTTTTATAGTGAAATAAAGTATCGGAAAAATCGTAAAACATTATAAGATAAAATAATGTATCTTCTTTATAAGACTAATGAAAATCACTTTCTCTTATAATATCTTGTGTATACCCACATTACATTTTAATCTCAATTTTAAAATATTTGTAATATTAATGATCTTCATAACATGTTAACTCACCAAAACTCAAAACTATGAAAACTTAAGTAAGCTTCTCTCCAATATCTTTAATCATAGAAACAAAATGTTAAAGCAAACCAATTAATTCATTATTATTTTTTAAAGGTACATCATAGCCATTGTCATCGATGTTGTCATTGTCGTCGCCATTCTTGTCCTCGTCCTCATCATCCTCATCCTCATCTTCATCAACACCATTGTTGTCATCAGTGTTGTCATCACCATTATCGTCCTCCTCCTTCTCATCATTGTCATTGTCGTCGCTTATATTATAGTATATTACTATACAAAATAAACGACCAAACACTTTTACTTTTATGTGTGTTTTTTTCTCAAAATTGGCAAAACCTATCATAACTCAGTTGTAAACTTGCAATGAAGATATGCATCATTGACTCATATATGCAAACAAGAGCTGGCTCATAGTTGTTATTCAAGGAAATCCACATCACTTAAAATGTTTCTTTGGTGGTCTGTAAAGGAACAAACTTCTACTCCTACCAAATACCTCAGATCTTAGGTTATTCACCTTATGTCTGAAAAGACAAACTCTTAACTAATCAAAACTTGTTTCAAATCTTACTCCATGACCAAAATAATGGATTCAACTCTATATAACATCCCAAAATATTTAATATTTCATATTCTACATCATTATTAAAAATAAATAAAAAATTATATAATATCAAGTATACACCAAAATTTAATTCCTTACATAAACAAAAATACTATTCCCAACTACAATTTTATCTCCTATCTTTAAAAATACTTTTATTTTTATCTCTCATCTAAACGATACTTTTATGTGTAATTACATGACAAAGATAGCGCGACGAGTACGTCCACAGAAATTTTTCCAAATAAAAATAAATATTTATGGTTTTCTACATTTTAAGCTATGATAACACTCGACATTTAAGAACATTAATTTTATGGTTATAAAGAAATACCAATGTGATAATTTTGTCCAATGCTGGAGAAGCAGATGGGCGATGGCGTTTTAGGGTTTCTGGGGAGAACACACCAGGGGTCCGTGGGGTTTAGAGCCCACCTGGTCTTGCACTGAAGGTCTGAAGACACTGAAGGACTTGAAGGTGGCGGGGGTGCCGTTCCGGAGGTGCCCTATTATTATTATTTTTATTTGCTGAGACTGTGGGTTCAAGTGATGGAAGGGGGAAAGAACTGATTATTATTGTGTGCTGGGGCCGCTGGTATGGGTCCGCGCTGTATCACGTGACCATTTCATTTGGGCTCGTGCACGGACTGTTGGATGTGTTGAAACCCTCGCGTGCTCGGACTGCACTGGTTACCTTACGTGCTGGGTCGCTGTCGGATGCAGGTTTTTCAACTCGGGCCGGTATTTTGGTTGAGGTGCCGTATATTTCTGTGAAGTATTTTCGGTGTATGGGGTCAAGCCGGGGGTTTGCACCGGTATTTGGGGTTAGCCGTGGCTCATGGTTTTGACTTGAAGGGTTTTTGGTGAGGGTGGTGGAACCGGATGCAGCTGACATGTGTGATTTGGGTGCCTGAACTATTATTGTTTTATCTGCTACGGTCGTCAGTGTTGAACCCTTTCTGGGGATGAGGGTGAGTATGCTTGGAGGTACATATTATGATAACAGTTTTTTTTCATTGGAAGGCATCCCAATGAACCTGGCGTTTGAGGGTTTCCATGGCATTCTCTGTGCTTTTTGCGAGGTAATCTGGAGCTCTCATCTCGGGTCTGGGCACTGGCATTAAGGTATTCCTGGATATGGCCGTTACTTGGTTAGGCTGGTTTCTCTTTATGCGATTTTTGGAGGTTTCTATCTGGGTGGGTGTCTTGGGTCTGGCTTTTCTTGCTTACCGGGTCGGCATTTTACGCCTGCCTTGTTTTCTTGCCACCCTGGCTTGCATACTGGCATTTGTTGCATTTATCTTGTTTTCTTGAGCAACGGCTCTCACTACCCTGTCCAACTGCCGGCTGGAGTCCATCCTCATTGCTGAGGACTAGTACCAACCAGCATAAACAAGTGGGAAGTTTCATTTTCTGGGTTCAAGGCAATTGGCAGCTTTTTTCTCCGGTATCTCGCTCATGTAGGGTTCCTTTGGATGTTTTTTTTGGCCACCTTTGCTGTTTTATACCTCTAGAAGCTTCTGCTGCTCATGCTAGGATCTGGCTGCTTTTGTACTTGACTATCTACGTCGAGGCTGCCAATGTTCGCATGTTTGTCATATGCGAGGGTTTCTGTATCCGTGTTCTGGGGGGTACTGGTTTATAGGCACGTGCGCTGTTTCCACGTGATTGCCTTTGTCTGTTTTTAGACTTTCTTCTGTCTTTTTCAGGCCATACCTGAGTGGTGTCGGGGTTTTTTTTTTGGAACGGGGCTTTCACCCTCCAGGCTCTGCTCTATTGGGTGTCTCAATTTGGATCTTATACTCATTCTCCTTTGTGTGGGGTTCTGCGCGGTGGACTTATCTTTCGGGTTCTATATATTGACCGCGGTTTGAATTTAACCCTTAGGGTTTTATCTGTGCCACCCCTCCGGTATATATGGAACGGCCGTCGATGGATAATAGCGGCCGGGACGCTGACAGGTTTCGGAGGCATCGGAAGAAGATTGCTCTCAGAGCTCGGGAGGGTAAACTCAACTTTGTGGTTGGTAGGGATGTTTATCTTGACAGGGTTTCGGCACTGTGTTCACGGGCCCTCATTGGGCGGCTAGAATATGCCTCCCTGGACAAGAAACAGTGGATTGCCTGGGCGACCGAGCATTGGAAGCCGATTATTAACTATGTGCCTACTATCAGCCTTTTAGTCAGAGGATGGATAGTATTCGTCTTCTTGGAAGATGGGCATGCAACATCCATTCTTGAACAGCCTTGGAGGATTGACAGGGGTTCGCTGGTATTGGACAGATGGCACGTACATTTCGACCCGGCGAGGGAACGTATTAAAAAACGTCATCTCTGGGCTCTTCTGCCGGGTCTGCCCTTCCCTTTATGGAACCGTGCTATTCTTTCGGGACTGGGAGACACGATTGGCCGCTTCATTGCCATTGACGAAGACTTCATGAACGTCTATGATAAGCGGATTGCCAGGATACTGGTGGAAATTGATATTTCTTGTGGTTTACCGGCAGACATTGATATTCACTGTGATGGAGAGATCATTCCCCAACGCATCGATTTTCAGGGTGTTCCTTTCCGGTGCTCCTGTTGCAGAAGTACTGGTCACCTGAGAAAGAACTGTCCTAGCCTGCGTCGATCATCTCCTTCTTCGGGTTCTAGTGCACATTTTGAAGAACCTGTAACGCCCCTTTCAACTCCTACTTCTGATAAGGTTAGACGTGCATCTTTTCTTCCTATCTCTGCATGTGATAATGTAAATGATGCTTGTGCTTTATTTGATGACGCATATAGCTCTGAGATTGCATACTTGGATTCTTTTGCGCTGGGAGGTGCGACTAAAGCGAAAATTGACCCGTGCTCTCCCACTCTGGGTCCTGGTGTTGGGGTTGATGTGGACCCGTGCTCGGTCTGGAACACTAATCTTGTGGGGTCATGTGGGACCTCACACGAAACCCTCGTGGAACCTGATCTTTCCTCCGTTGTTGTTGAACCTGTTATCCCTCCTATCTGTAAGGGTACTGATGTATCATTGCCGATTATTTTCACCTCACCATGTCAGCCTTCTGCTGTTGGTCCTGTTTTACCTTTTCCTGAACATTCAGGCCTGCCAACTTTGACCCTCGGTGAGGATGGGGTGAATGCTAACCTTTCTTCAGTTTGTCCTGATTCTTCTTCGCCCACCCTTGATACTCTTTCACCCAGGCATGGAAAGGACTTATCTGCTGTGCCTCCTCACCTTCCCTCCTAGAGCACTTCTCCTCTTGAACCCTCGATATGTGATGGGATAGTTTCTGGCTCGCTGGATAAAACTGTTCCCCTCTTCTCACAGGCAGACTTCCCACCTCTTATACCATCTGCTTCCTCCCCTTCTAGTCCTTCGGATGCCCCGTCTTTCTCTGACCCGTCTCTTCTTAAGACTCTGAATATCTTCTCTGATAAATCCCCCCTCACCCCTTCGGTCCTCCCCTTAGACTCTATCAGATTCGACAATGTTACTGTTAGGAGAAAAAATAAAAAAAAAATACCCAGGTCGAATCACTCGGAGTCTCTTGCCCCCGCTCCACACACTCCTGTCTCCACTCGCTTGAAAAATGCTGCTCGTCAGAATGTTTCTACAAGTAATGGGGTTCTTAGAGCATCAACCCCTTCCCACCCGGTTACTTGATGCGGATACTATCCATGAATGTTCATGGGTTAGGAGGCTCAGCCAAGCAGAAAAGCCTTCGTAATTTGTTCGGGTCTCTCTCCCCGGATGTGATTTTGTTACAGGAAACTATGACCAGTTCATACCCGGCACTTTTTTCCTTCTCTAAGCTTTGTCCGGGATGGGAATTTTGTGCCCTGGATTCGTCGGGACTTTCTGGTGGTATTCTCTCAGGATGGAATCCTCATGTGATTAGATGCAAAGCCTTTCATACCCTTGCTGGTATTTTACTCAAGGTGTCTGTGCGGGGGGATCATATGCCCTTCTCCATTCTAAATGTCTACGGCCCCTACCTTCACCGAGACTCTTTTTGGCATTCTGTTGCGGAGGGTGGACTTCTCTCTTTCCCGAACCTGATTCTGGCTGGAGATCTGAACTTTACACTCAGTGCCTCTGAAATTTGGGGTAATAAGGCTCTCCCGGACCCTCTGGGACCTACCATTTCCTCCCTACTCTCGGCCCATCATCTGGTTGACATTGCTCCTCCATGTGCCAGGCCTACATGGCGGAATGGTAGATCGGATGAGGAGGGCATTTCTAAAAGATTGGATCGGTTTCTTCTGGCTGAACAACTTGTTGGAACTCTCCCCAGACACCGGGTGTGGACTCACCGTGTTTCTATCTCTGATCACTTTCCTATTCTGCTCGAATGGGGAGAGCCTCAGAGTCAAAGCAGATATCCATATAAATTCAATCATACTTGGCTGGAATATAGGGGATTTTGTGAAATGATTCGTCACTCTTGGTCTGATTCTCCACTTGATAATTCACTGGAGTCAGTGCACTTATTCTATTCACAGCTAAGTACCATTAAGGATAAGGTTAAACTGTGGACTAAGAATGAGACGTTGAATATGAAGGCCTCATTGACACTTCTGGAAGAAGAGATGAATGCTCTCCTTAACTCAACTCAATCTGCAATCTTCCATCGGGATGGTCAGAACAGATTAAATGAGATCAGAGCTGAAATAAAAAGAATACACCTTCATGAAGTCAACTCTGCCAGACTGCAGAGCAGGATTACATGGGCTAATCTGGGGGATGCCAATACTAAGTTTTTTCATGCTGTAGCCTCTGCTAGAAAGAACCAGAATGCCATCTGGGCTTTACAGGATGATGCGGGTAATTGGATTTCGGAGGATAAGGGTCTCAAGGATCTGGGGGTCAAACATTTTAAAGGGATATTTGCTGATGATGGTATGTCCAATCTTTCTTCCCAACTGAGAGTTCTCAGACTCTTTCCCTCATATCTCAATGAGGACGATCGTAGTGCCTTTAATGAACCTGTAACTCTCTCTGAGATTGAGGCAGCTCTTAAGACTTTCAAAAAGGAAAAGGCACCGGGACCAGATGGGTGGACTGTTGAGTTTTATCTGTGCTTTATTGATATCCTGGGTCCTGCTTTGGTGAATCTTGTGGAGACTTCTCGCGTCTTGGGAAGGGTCCCTTCTTCCATTAATTCCACCTTCATTGCTCTCATACCTAAAACTGATCATCCCATTAACTTTGGAGACTTCCGACCCATTTCTTTATGCAACTTGTGTTATAAACTGATCTCGAAAGTGGCTGCCATGAGATTAAAACCTTACCTGGACTCCTTCATCTCGCCTCAGCAGTTTGGATTTCTAAAGAATCGTCTTATACATGGACCTGTAGCCATCACTCAAGAGGTTCTTCACTCTGTCAAACTCTTAAAAAAATCTGCACTTATTCTGAAGCTGGACCTTACCAAAGCATTTGACAGAGTCAATTGGACTTACATCAGGCTGCTACTTTTACAGATTGGGGTGCCTCTTGTGGGGGTAAACTGGATTATGGGATGCATTACTTCCGCTAATTTTGCTATCATTGTCAATGGGGCTCCCTCTTCCTTTTTCCCGGCATCCAGGGGCATTAGACAGGGCTGCCCCTTGTCGCCTTTACTTTTCATTTTGGTTATTGAAGGGCTGAGCCTACTTATTGCTGATGCAAAGAGAAATGGTCTCATTAAAGGTATAAAAATCTCGGATCACCTTGCTATCACACATCTCCTTTTTGTTGATGATGTGATTCTTTTTGGGATGGGAACTTTTGAAGACTGGAATTCTTTTAAGGTGATACTTGATACTTTCTGTATGGCTTCGGGCATGATGATCAATTTAAATAAATCCTGTTTCCTACACTCGGATGTGAATGATGCTGTTTTAAGAAGAATCACTGATTTCATGCCTTACCACTCTGCTCACCTGCATCTTGGCTTTACCTACCTTGGCTTTTTCTTGAATCCCTCTGGCTACCTTGTCAAGGACTGGTATTGGCTTATTACTAAGTTTGAATCACGCATTAACCACTGGTCCAACAGACTTTTATCCTTGGGTGGTCGTTTGGTGTTGATACGCTCTGTTCTTACCAGCTTGCCGGTCTATTGGTGTGCACTTTTTCCGATCCCTGCCACTATCCTGGATAAACTCAGGCACCTGATCTTCACTTTCCTTTGGGGGTCCTCTTCGGTTAAAAAGAAGTTTCACCTGGTAGATTGGCATGTGTTGGCTCGTCCAATCTCTTTGGGAGGTTGGGGTATTAAACACCTGCCTACTTTTTGTGTTTCTTTGAGATTGAAGAATTTTTGGTACGCTATGAACAATCCGGGTATCTGGAACATTCTTCTGAGGTCTAAATATATGGAAAATCTACCTCTTCAGGCCTGGTGCAGGCTTAAGAAGTTCAGAACTGATCGGGCATCCTCGATCTGGAGGGGCTTTATTAAAACTTTGCATTGGATGGGTCGTGGACTTACATGGCAGATTGGGAATGGAACTGAGGTCATTGTAGGCGTGGACCCCATTATTGGTCTGGGCTGTAACTTCATTTTGTCGGATGACTTTAGAACTTATCTGAATGATTATGGCATTATTACGTTGGATCAGGCATTTAATCATGCTA
>LPNX010540998.1:85776-123276 GCA_001517045.1 Pseudotsuga menziesii
TCTATGGATCCTCCGTAATCAATGCATCTTTGAAGATAGGAAGCCTGTAGCTTCACTTCTTATCTCTCGGATTGATAGCCTATATGCTCTTTACCCTGTTCCTCCTCCTAAAACTAGACTTAGAATGATTGGCACTCGACCTATACATGTCTTCCCGGTGGCATATTTTGATGGTGCAGCTCAGAATAATCTGGGAGGCGTTGGGTTCGTGATCCATATAAGTGAAACCCATTACCTCTGTTTTTCTGTGGGCTGTGGTCTTAGTTCCAACACTCGCGCGGAACTTCTGGCACTATGGTCTGTCCTCAGAGTTTGCATGCTGATGGGTCTGCCCGTCCACATGATCTTTGGTGATTCAATGGTGGTTATATCATGGGTGAATAAACTCTCCACCCTTAATATACCCTCATTGAAACATTGGTGTGATGACATCTCTTCGATGATGCTCTTGGCCCCACCTGTGTCCTTCAATCATATTTATCGGGAATTCAACACGCTAGCTGATGCTCTCTCGAAGAAGGCACTTAAAATGAATCTGGGTCTTGGACATTATTCGGAATTCTCGGATGGTTTGGTTATTGGGGAGGGCCCTTTCTCCCTTTTTTGATGGCTGTTCAATTATTTCGATGGCTGTTTTATTGTCATTGCAGCATATGGTTTTATGATTTAGTATTCTTTTTTCTGCCACTTGTATGAGATCCTCAGCTGGCTGATCTGATTTCCTGGGCGAACATGTTTAAAGGACACTTTGATTGAAGGAATATCTGACCTGAAATTTTCAGGAATGATGAATAAGTCTGTAATCATACAGACTTAGTCTTTTTCTACATGCTTTTGATTGCGGCTGTTTTGTCTTTATGCTTTGCTGAATGTATGTTGCTGCTATGTATTGCATGATATTCGAACAGGTAGATGTGGTGGATCTCACCTGTTTTGGTTGTAAGTGATGATGAAAATCAGATGACCGGCGAATAGTTGTGGTCTGTCCGGGCTGTCAAAGCATGTATAATATGTCTTTTTGATTCTATGAATATCAAAGACTGGTATTTTTTCCTCTGAAAAAAAAAGAAATACCAATGTCGCGGGTCCCTGATCCTTCTGGTAGACAAACGCTCAGAAATTAGGGGAAAAACAATTGGAACAAATTCTCTTTAATAAATTGTTTAGAGCGTAATTTAAAAAGAGTTGTATTTTATAATATTAATATATAGTTTATTGTGATAATAATGATGATAATTAATGTTCATTGAAATCAATTTTGGTTTATCAAACTTTAAAAAAGAAAATACTTGGTTTACTTAAAAATCTTGTTCCTGTGTTCAAAAAGTTTGCCAAGAAGCTTTCCAAATTCATTATAGTTTTGGCAAGTTAGGAGGTTATAAAGGTTTGTATTGTAACAGATACTATGAAACTCAGATTTAATGTGGGTGTAAGCAAGGCACTTTAAGAGAAAGTGATTTTCATCTTCAACGCTCATAGACTCATGCAAATGACAAACCTTTTCCACCCATGGAGTTTTAGGAATATACCAACGCCCTGTTTCGCTATAGAGTTCATTAGAGTTCGTTCTCATCTTGGCTATATTATTTTTCTTGCATGAGCTAGTTACTACCGAGAGAAACTTCTGATCCTCCAAGTTAGGATTAATGACCTCCTTATAGTATCTTAATTTTCTCTTAAGCGCTAAATTTTCCTCACACCAAAATTTCTCTTTGAACTTAGAAATAATAATATTTTTGACATTGTCAATGTTCTGCAAAATGACGTTTTCATTAATGTTCCAATGGTTTAACCAATCCATGGTATCTTTACACCAACACCACTTGAAGCGTAGTTGGTTTTGACTTGAGTTTAAATCAATTTTAGGAAGTCTCTCGTTTACCATGTTATTTATCTTATGCTTGTACATCAGGTACCTAGTCATAGCAATGCTCTCGATGGGGGAAGGACCCACTTCTATAAGGAGAATAGGATAAGGTGTATTGCTTTTAATTTTGAGATTATAAGTTATAAACTGCTTTTAGATTTGCTAACTATTCTTTCAATATTTTTTAGAAATGTTACACCCCTATACTTCACAATCATACAAGATAACGCAAATAACAAAAGTTTCAAAAATGTAATAGTAATATATTATGTTTTTTTTATTCTTATTTTTTTAAAATATTTAAGAAACCATGCATAAAGTAAATTGAAAAAACTATTTAATAAGGAAATATTAGAAACAACGCATTGGTCAAAGTAGTGCGTAGTGGATTCACTTCATCTCATTCACATGGCATGAATTTAAATGGTGTGTTCATTGAAAACTTAAAAGAATGTCAACTCTAATTTTTGGGTTGGTGTTTATATATGGACAGGTTGAATTCTGCATAGAAAATACATAATGGTATTTGCATTCACATGGAATGAATTTGAATGGTGTGGTCATTGAAAACTTAAAAGAATGACAACTCTAATGTTTGGGTTGGTGTTTATATATGCACATGTTGAATTATGACATAGAAAATACATAATGGTGTTTGCAAAAATTACAACATAGGTTGCCACCAAACCATCTTTCATCTAGAAGATGAAAAACTTCACTATATGGAATTAGGATAATGAAAGCCTCCACAAAAAAATAGTCACGAAAATGTTTGTGTTTTTCCGCAAATTAATAGAACCTATGTTTAACTAAATTATTTTTTTCAATAATTATTTATCTAGTTTTTTTAATTATATAAACATTATTTACTTCTCATTCATATATATATATATTAAATTTTGTTATATTTATTTTTATTAATATTTTTAAAATGAGAACGAAAATATAGTTATGTCTAAGTTAGTCGTCTGTCATTTATCTTTTTTCGCTTTCATTTGTCTCTTGGCTATGGAATCAAGAGGGGAAGCTCGACCTCCCTTGTCTATTGAAGTCCCTGCCTTTTAAAATTGGAGTAGTCTATTTATTCTAGGTTTTGGACTTTACGGTGGTTTTTGGTCGAAATCCAGTAAATTTATTTTGGTAAATCCTAATTTGGAAGTGTTTACATTATGTTTTTGAATCCATAAATAGATTCAACACCCTCAAATACCCTATGCCACCCAAATTATGCAATTTCCATAGATAATATATGTGATTCTAAGATTGTTTAAAGATTTCCAACTAGATTGAACAAAATAAGATAGGAAAAATGGTTGGATAAGGTTGAAAATGTAGGATATTTAGACTATTGGTTATTGGTTATGTGAATCCCAACAAGAAGGATGCTCCCTTTCAATTTTCCATGATCATCTTATTATATTCCAAATGTAAAGTTGCCCCTTATAGTTCTTCAAAATAAGACAACCACTTTGGTAGAATGTGCTCTCATCAACTAAATCCCAAGGATACCCCAATTTGGCAAAATGATCCTTCTCTATCGCGGTCTACTCCCCATTTTACGGAAATAATTAAGCCTCTATTGAAGAGTGGACCAACTTATAGTGGAATGTTAACAAGGAAAAAGACAGATCAAGCTCATGATGAAGAAGATGACCAAGAAAATAAATTACAGAGGAAAGTTGGTACACCAACATTAAAAGAAATTTGAGAGATGAAGAGACGAGTAGAGACAAAAATCTTGGAACCCAAATTCATGTTGAAAATGTAATTGGTGGGGGGACCAAGAATCCAATGATTAAAAGATGAAAATAATATTATTGAACTGTGGAGGAATAGACAATGAGCTAAACATGGGTTTGTGGGGGATTTAATCCTAGGAAGGGGACCTGCCTTATTCTTAATCTAGGAAATAAAGCTTGGATAAAGAAATAGGTTAGAAGTTAGTAGTAAGAATTGGGAAAAAAATCATGGCACAACAATGTTTTTGGTGGACTTTGTGCCCTCTAAAATCCTTCAATATTGGAGATAAGACGCATGCACTCCTCTCATAATTGGACTGGTGGATTCCAACTGGAAAAATTATTAAATTATTTAATATGTACTCATCAAACTAGAAAAATTCTTCAATTATCTAATATATACACATCAATCCTCTTTAGGAATAAGAAAATTCTAGTGGTCCTCACTTAAAGCTTTTGAGGATTCAATGCCAATTTGTAGTAGAGTTATGGGAAGTGATTTAAATATAGTATTATCGCTAGAAGAGTGTGGAGGAGTCTTCATAAGGATTTCCTTTTAGGCAATAATGGACAATATAAGTTTAAATTGGGAGTCTTCATAAAGGAAACTTTGCATCTCCATAAAACTATTAAGAATCTATTCAAAGACAATTATGCACCCTTTATAATCCAAAATGGAAGCTCACTCTATGTGTCCATCAATGTTATTGGAAGATAAGAACTCGGCCCATAAACTTCATCTTGCACTTCACAAGGAGGAGGAATATTGGATCTTGAATTCTCATAGCTTATGGCTAAATTTTAGGGATAGCAATACAATCTTCTTTCACAAATGGGGTAAATCTAGACATACATGGGTTCAAAATTAGGAGATGATGATAAAGGATAGATCCCAGGTGAATACTTTCAAGGAAAATAGGGAGGTGGGACATCACTTTTACAATCCATAAAAATTGATTATGGATAGTGATTTCATTTTGGGCTTCTATATGATATTCCAAAGTTAGTATCAGAAGGAAACACCAGATTTTTGTAGAAAAGACTAAAAGTGGAAGAAACACTAGAGGCTATTTTGGAGGTAGACCTAGACAAAGCACTGAGGGTAGATGCATTCTCCATCCACATTTAAAGATCTTATTGATCCATTATTAGTAATTATTTGCATCACATGAATTATTCCTACTGAAAGGACAAGTAGGGTGGTGGAATTATTTCATCCTTTTTGGCATTAATTCTAAAGGAAGTTAATCCCTCATTGTTTGTAAGATTTTGTCTCATTTCCTCTTGTGAAGCCTCATATAATATTGACCAATATTATTGCAAATCGTATCCACCATCCTCTTCCCTTTCTAATCTCATAAAATCAAGGAGGCTTTGTTTATCAATGTCGGATTGTAGATACTGTCATTTTGGTTTAAGAGACAATTCATTTAAGCAAAATTAGTGAAAATAAAGGTATGGTTGCTGAAGGGAAATGTATAGTTACCGAGTTTGATATGGAAAATGAAATCAGTCGAGTAAGGAACAATTTTCTCTTTGATGTATGACACACATTTTATTTTGATAGAAAATGGGAGAGTAGGCATGATTCATTCCAACAGGTTTCTCTCTATCTTTATTAAAATGACTCAAAGCAAGAATATAATGCCCCTGGATCACTCAATTGGTAAATGGGAGTTTGAAACCCTTATCAATTATAGAGAAGGATACAATGGAGATGCCCCTTATCACCGACACTCTATATTCTTATGGTTGAATCCCCAAAAGAAACTAGAGAAGAAATATTTTTTGTAAACCTAAGAAGTGTGATGATAGAAAGGGGGTTTAATCACTCACGATTCATGAATTACATCCTAGTGCTAGGTAGTTCATATGTGACAGTTGCAAGGTGGGTTAAAAATATGTGATAACTGCAAGGTGATTTAAATGAGTCATGGACAATTTCATGTACACTTATGGTGGTTTGATAGTTAAAGAAAAAAATCTAGTATACAGTTGGAATAACCCTTCTCCACACTACAACAAATTGCATGGGTTATTGACTTCACCTTGGTGAACAAGTGGTCCTCCATCAAATATCTAGGGATTTCAATTTCCTTAATATATCATAAAGATGATGATTGGTATCCCATAGTGAAAATATTAGAAATAACATGGAGAAATGGGGATCAATATGGTTGAATCTAGGAGGATGCATCACTTTAATTAAGTATTTTTAATTGACTTTGTATTAGAGAAAATTTGTGGTCTAAAATGGGCCTGTTAAGGAAAATATTAAAATAATAGTTAAAATAATAAAATACAATTTATGAATTTTGGAGGAAGAGAGAAAAAAATCCTTTTTTTTCTTCATATTTTCAACATATCTCCTTGTGGTTTTACTCAAATTTCAAGCAAGAGTATTCGTTGGATGTAGAATTAAATTATGCATCCAAAGATTACCCACACTGCATAAATTTTATGGACCCGACACCTCAAAAAATGAGAAACACATAAAAAAAATGTGTTTAAGTATCCAACAAGTGCTCCCACTCAAAATTTGAGCAAAACCATAGGGGGATATGTTGAAATTATGAAGAAAAAAAGTAGTTTTTTATGACACATATGCCAAGTCAACCATTATGGTTTACACTTTTTCTTGAAATTCTATTGGTTCTTTAATTCTAACTCAATAAAAAATTATGGTTGGATCCTTTTCTTATGAGTCCTAATTTAGATCCCATTTTCTTTGATAAGCTAGTTTTAGGGCTCGACTTTTCACACCCCAGCTAGTGTCAATGTTAAAATAGTACAAACCAATTGAATATTTTTTTGGCAAGGTGGTATGATGAACACAAATAAGTTAAATTTAGTCAATTGGGATATGGTAAGAGCCTCTCCAGATCATGGTGGATTAGCTCTAAAAGATCCTACTCTGGTGAACAAATATTTAGGAGCGAAAATACTGTTGAGGCTTGTATTAATCAACCAATAATGGTGGAAAAATACCTAGATAAAAGTATCTAAGTAGGGGTCTCAATTTATGTTTAGATGCTCCATAATTATCTTTATGGAGGTCTCCGATATGGTGTTTGTGCATGTTTTTTCTTAGTATATTTAAAGACCATTTGAATTGGGTTCTAGGTAATTGAAAGGAAATTAGGATTTGGGAATATAATATGATGGATAATCCTCTTCTTGTAAATCAACTAGAACACATGGAACTTTGAGATTGACTACATTCCTCTGGTGTTCAGATGTTACATGATATCTCTCGTGGGATCAAAAGGAGAGCCACGCCTAGGTAGGATGGAGGATGTTTGATCTTCAAAGACCACTTTTGAACTAGTATATGATGTTCATTAAATACTAGCATGATGTGTAGGATTCTAGGGGTTGGGTTTGAAAGGAAGATCATGATCAATTAAGAAAGGATATTTGATAGAAATTTAAGTGTAGAAACAACTTCCGTAATAATCTTTTTGGAAACAATTTTGAGGTAGATAGTACCTCCATATGGTATAGATATTCTGTTGGGTTTGAGAGCATAAGATAATTTTAATTGTATAAAACCTAGCCAAAAGGTATTTATGTGGTGCTCATTCTATTACAAGGTAAAAAAAATCAATCCCTCATCTCTTCCATGATTTCCCATTACTCTTCATGCCAATGTGCATCCATTTTGTGATTTGAATAGGTGGGAATTGCTACCTTAAAGTGGAGTCCACGATTTCTCTCATGGAGGAATAAATACCCAAGTAACTTTGTAAAAAAGACTCTCCTTAAGCAGATTTGGATTCCATAACCCAAATACATTGTTTAGGAGATTTGTTTATCTCAAAATCATATAGTTTTTCAACAAATCAAGATTTCTCCAAAACTTGTGCTGTGCTAAGCATTGACCCTAATTTAGGAAATGATCAACTCTCAAGGAATTGTGTATGTGGATATTGAATTTATAGATGGATAGAAAGAATGTTTAATACCATTGTTGACTAAAGCACCAAATTCCCCTACTCTTCCAACTAGAAAACCACAATAAACTCATTCCTATCCGAGCTAGTTTGGGGATCCTAAAATTCAACAAGCGAGAGAAAGTAGGTAGCATCATCTCTTGTTTTTTTATGAAAATTTGAAGATAAATCGAAGGGAGGAAATTAAGGGGGTCCTATATAACCCTAGATGAAATCAAGTAAGTGATTTACTTGTGGTAATGGCCATGGCTCAAATAATGAAGCATAAGCATCAACAAATTTTCAATGGCTACAAAGAGAATTAGAATATGTTATTATAATACTAACGATGGTCGAAGATTATTATATAATTATTAGATTTGTCCTTAAAATTTATAACCCTCAGTATAGCATCTTAAATCACATGATTCAAAGAATAGAGGAAATAACTTGAAAACTTTAGGTGATATCCTTTTTTTGTGCTTATGAACTCTTAATTCAAATGCAAACCTCCTTGTCAATAATAGAGTTCAATTAGGGGAGGGTAAATTAAGCATTAAAAGCGGGTCTCCTATATGTATGCTCATACCATGATTAACTAGGCATTTAATTTTCAATGAAATTGATGTCCAAGTGGAGTAATTGTTGGACACAATGGCCACACTAAGAGGGGGGGTGAATCAATGTGAGAGCAGTTATAAATTTTTTACCTTCTTTTAACCAATAAAAGTATATCAAGCATTAACCACATAATCAAATTCATCAACAGTCATAAGCACAACATCACATCAAGGAGACACAAGAGTATTTGTAATTTGATATTTATTTATTATACATGGAAGAAAACAATCTTCTCGATTACAATAAACACCAATTGATAGAAAGAGCACCAACTCTAAAACAAGACCCAACCTGGTTTTCTTAGCTCCAACTAAGAATGGTTGGAGGAGTCCAATCCTCAAGTCCAAGTCATTACTTGCAAGCTTGATTCCAATCACTAATTGTAATCAATCTACTACTCAACCATCTCTGCTCATGCTCATCATCTCTGCTCATCAATGCAGCTCATCATATCTACTACTGGTCATAGGTCTTCTCATCAATATACTCATAAATACTGCTGCTCATTAATCATCTTATTCATTTGCTCACTATTTCTCATGACTTCTACTCATGAACCTCTGGTCAATCTTTGCTGCTCATTAATCATCTTATTCATTTGCTCACTATTTCTCATGACTTCTACTCATGAACCTCTGGTCAATCTTTGCTGCTCATCCTCTTCATTCTTCACTGATGCAACTCTACATGGTCTGCTCACTGCTTATCAAGTCATCAATATTCAAGGTATGATGATCATCAAGGTATTCATAGCTATAGGTGTATCATTCTGCCTATGCAATAAAACTTGTCATTAAGGTATCAATCCAAATAAAAAAAGTAAGCACTTGCATGCTTCACTTGTTCATACAACTGTACTTCATCTATTATCATCATCCTTAGAGTGTCACTTTCATTTTCATCACAAAATTTGCATCATAAAATATAAGGCATCATCATATTCATTAGTACACCACTGTATGTACTCAAGCACCTAAGTCACTGTTTATATGCTACCACTTGTATGCACTGCATCATTAATTAACTACACTTGATGTACATATATCATCATTCCTTCATATATGCCACTGTATCATAGGAATAGGGTAATTGTTCGCACACATACTTGGATGGATATGCATTATGTACGATCATAGTTTGTATCATTAAAGCATAATTGTATCACATATCAATCCTACATTGACACATATCACATGCTTCATACCTGAACTGCCAACTTACTCTTGAGCTGTGCATACAAGTCACAACTTAGAACTTCAACCATCATCACTGCATAATTCATGTAGAAAAATTTACACATACTTCATCATTGTATCAAGTCATCAAGAATCTTCACAAAGTATCCAAAACCATAGGTTATACAAGACAAGGCATAGGAGTACATGTATCATTTACCACTTCATCATTTTACTGTATGTGTTGATCATCAAATACACCGATCTTCATATCACTTGACATTCACTGTTTATGTCAGTTTAAATAAATCATGCTTGATCATCATGGCTTGCATCATTTCATTTATGTATGCTATGTACTAAAACAAGTTATTTCATTCTTTACCATGGCTGTGGCAGCCTTGTTCACCAATGATGAAATCTTATCAAAATATTACCAAAAATATTTCTTTACACTACTTTTCAAGCCAACCCATCATTGTATATACTTCATAATCATCAATGTACATACATTACATAAATATTACCTTTCAATGCTTTCTACACCATGAGTTCTACTACTGCAAAAGTCTACTCCCAAACTCCAAAATTCACCACTTGACAATTCTTCCTTTAACCAAGAGGAGCTGCCTGAAACAAGTTCAACCTATTTGTAACTTATATCATGATGTTGGTGTAAGCCCTAGCAAGGGTTGTAGTGAATTGTGCTTTCCCTAACTGGTTTGTCAAAACATATAGGAAACCATAGGAAGGGTTTGGGTGACTTGAGGATGGCCCTAATAGGGTTGTTGAGAAGATAAAAAAAATTGTTGTTTCCTTATTTAGAAAAGGGGCATTCAAACCACCGAAAAAAATAACCATGGACTGCTGCTATTTAGATGCATTTGTGGAAGGTTGTCAATCTAAAAATTCTATAAATATTAAACTCCAAAAATATATCTTCATAATATTTCAGGTCTATTCTTACTGCTTCCACCTAGAATTTGGGTGTTCATCAAAAGTTTAATACTGCTGTCACTACCAAAATTTGTTGCTGCGATTTTCAACCCCCAAAATTGATTGATCTTATGAGGAACCTTCTGCTACAACCCTACCGAATTCCTTCCCCAGATTAGTGAATTTAACCCCAAAAATTTATATTCTGATGCTGTAAGAAGACATTACCTGACTGTTGCTATTACTACTACTGTCTATGAATTAAAAAAAATGTTAAGACTTTACTAAGGAAGCCATCCAAAAATACACAGTCATGACTTGTGTCTGCTGCTCCCATACTTCTCCTAAACAACGAAATTCCTCAATCACTCGCAGTCACAAAAAATTGCAGAGTTGTCCTTTCATCTGAAATTTTTATATGTAAAATGAGTGAGGGAGTTGGCCTATTTATATACAATTTTTCATGAATTTTTATTGGGCCGACATGTCAAAAAAATAGAATTTATTATTATTTTTGAATTTAATTGGAGCCGACTTCGTCAAGGTAAGATGTATTTTAATAATTTTTATTTTAAACTAGTCCACAAACCATTTTTAATAGTCAAACCTTAGGGTGTGATTCAACTTCACCAAGTTAGGGTGTCCTCCACACTTGGGGTTTGTTGCATGTATTTTCTCATGAATTCTTCAAAAGTTATTCTTAAGGTTTTTCCACATAGCATCAATCCTCCATCATCCTACACATCCTTCAAGAGTGCAAGGATCATCAACCTATGTCTAGGTGGCATCACATGTGTGTGGGTGCCTTCATCATGCATCTAATCACATCAATTGCAAGCAATGGGATTAATGACCTTTGCAAGGGCACTAAGGTCTTCATCAGGGGTTCTAGGTATTCATCAAGTGTGAAAGAACCATTAATACATCAAGTGTGGTTCCAAGGGATTCTTCATAAGGAAAGGGGATTCAACCACCTCAACCACACTAGGAGACCTCTAGGGGTTAAGATATCATCCATGGGGGTGTTGGGTCTTCTCCTGGGTTACCATGACACCATCAGGGCATGAATTACCACATAATGGGTCATTAATTCTTCTCCAACCCATATAGGGATTCTGCATCATTCACTAAGGATTCATGACCATATCCAGTGTCTTCAACACTATCAACAAGGTCTTCAACATCTTCAACAAGGTGGTGGCTCCAAGATACAACCTTTTGGTCACAAGGACCTTTCCAACTAGGTACAAGGTGCTTCAAGGCATAAAAAAACTCTGTAAGGGGTCCAAGGAACTGCAATTGGGACTTGTTGGAATCAATGACATCCTGTGGGCTCACTGCAAGTCCATGTTGGCATCAATGACAATTTCATCAACAATCTCCCCCTTTGTCATTGATGACAAAAACTCATGCTCCCCCCTGTAAGCATGCTCCCATTTTGTAATAAGCTCTCCCTTTGTATTCCTCTCTCCACCTTTGGCATCAATGGCAAAGTGTGTCCACATACCTGTATCTGAAATCTATGACCACTGCTCACTACTCCCCCTGTCAATATGAACGATCCTAGGACCTATATGTATGCCTGTAGTAACCATCCTTTCTCCTTTGAGTTCATCCTCCCGCCTTATGAACTAAAGGTGTGCTAAGGTCTTTGAGAGACCTTACACTTAGCTTGCCATATGGAAGCCATCCTCCATGCTTTTATCAACCTCTCATATCTGCAACTTCTTGTTCTTCTTCATCCATACTTGCTTCTTGGAATCTATCCTTTCAACATTTGTTCCTTCATATGTACTGGCTTTCCTTGATGAGCTGTATAGGAAATTTATCAAGGTTTGTTTCTGTGTACTCCAACAATCTTGAACTTTGTGCCCAAGGCCACTGCAACTATAACACCTCATAGTACGACAATATGTAGCAATGTGACCAACATGGTTGCATGTCCAACATCTAAGTCAGATGTTGGAAATTCCAACACTTCTTTGATCAAATTCATGTCTCCATGCCTGAAATTGTCCCTGACTATAGGCCTTTGTCTTCTAATATTCAAATCTTCATTCATTGGTATTCCAAGGTTCACTGGTTCTTCTTGCTGATGTGTAGGAAGGACTCTTACTTGGTTGACTTATTTGACTTGCACATTCTTGTATTTTGTGACCAAACCCACTACATGTGTAGCATATCAATGTGTGACATGTGGAAACAACATGTCGAACTTGATTACATGTCCATCATTTGATTGAGTCATTGGGCCTTCCACCACTTCTTCTTCTGTATATTCTACAATCCATAGATTTATGACCAAAGTTAGAAAAAAATAGCAATAACCATTGAAACCAATTTCATACCTGGGACTTGGAGTTGTTTATTTTCTGAGCTTGCCTTGGGGAATATAACTAAATTCTTTTTCACTTTTGAACTCCCAAAGTCCCTGTTGTCATGTGAAGGTGCATGGTGAGAAGCTTTGGATGTTGATGGACCTACTTCTGGAGTCTTTGGAGACCAAGTGTCATCTTCAAATTTTTCTTTGTCCTTCTTGTAACCAAGACCAATTTTTTCAAGTGGATATCTCTGGAAATCCAAGATATTGTCTAACACAACTGAACTATCCTTGAACTTGACAAAAGATTCATTCGTCTCACTTTTCTTCTTGATACCAACTACCTCCATTTCTAGCTTCTGGATAGTCTCCTCCTTTTCTTCCAGCCAAATCTTCAGGAATTCTTCTATCCTCTTGGCTTCCTCTAGCCGAGTCTTCAAATCATGATTGACCTCTCTAGTTTCTTCAATATCTTCAGCAAGCTCTTCTGGTTCTTCCTTTTGACTGATGAATTTAGTCTTTAGCTTTTCAACTTTAAAATCCTTGTCTTTCATTTGATCCTGCAATTATTTTTCCTTGTTTTTGAGATTCACAAGAAACACTTTCATTGTCATGGTCTTATGTTGATATTCATTCAAGGAGTCCAATATTTTCTTTTTGAACTTTGTGAAGTCACTCTGGTTTAAATTTACTTTGTTCAAAAACCAATTGGCTCTGAGATCAATATTCAACAACGTGAGATGTATCTCATGTGAAACCTTTGATATCCCTTCATCATCGTCTGTAAGAACCTTCTCAATTTCATAACAAAAGACATCTTTACAATCAAAAGAGTACATACCTTTACTGGAGTCCTCTTATTGCTTCTCTTCTTCTTGATTGATCTCTTCAGTGGGCTTGCCTATTGATTCTCGATCTGTCTTAACGGGTTTCGGTATTTCCTTCTGATACTCGCTATCTAACTTGAACGATAGATATTTGGCTAGAGTGTACTCCCTTACACTTTATTTCACTGAATTGGGAAGTCCATCTATGAGTAACTTCAAGGCTGTAGTATTGTCCCTGTTTTCTTCCTTCCGTGTGGCATATTTTCCCTTCTTATTTGATGGAGCGGGTGGATTGGTTAGAATATACCAAACACCAAAATTCTTCAGATATGCCTTCATCTTGCTCCTCCAATTGAAATAATTTGTCACATCAAGTATTGACGTGTCATTGCTTGATGACTCTTCTTTTTCTTCCATTGTGACTAAGGGTCTCCTTCAAGCTTGCTAGGCTTGTGACAAAGGCCGGATCTGATACCAATTGTTGGACACAATGGCCACACTGAGAGGGGGGTGAATAATTGTGAGAGAAATTATAATATTTTTACCTTCTTTTAATCAATCAAAGTATATCAAGTATTAATCACATAATCAAATTCATCAAGAGTCATAAGAACAACATCACATCAAGGAGACACACGAGTATTTGTAATTTGATATTTATTTATTTTACATAGAAGACATCAATATTCTCGATTAAAATCAACACAAACTGATACAAAGAGAAGCAACTCTGAAGCAGGACCCAACCTGGTTTTCTTAGCTCCAACTAAGAATGGTTTTAGTCCAATACTGATGTGCAAGTCATTAATTGCAATCTTAATGCCAATAACTGATTGTCATCAATCTGCTTCTCAACCATCTCTGCTCATCATATCTACTGTTGGTCATAGGTATGCTCATCAATATACTCATCAATACTGCTGCTCATCAATCATCTTGTTCGTTTGCTCACTGTTCCTCATGAATTCTTCTCATGAACCTCTGTTCAATCTCTACTTCTCATCCTCTTCATTCTTCACTGCTATAACTCTGCATGGTCTTCTCATTGCTTATCAAGTCATCAATCATCAATATCTGATCATCAACAAGGTATTCATAGCTATAGGTGTATCATTCTGCCTATGCAATACAACTTGTCATTAAGGTATCAATCACATTAAAAAGGTAAGCACCTTCATGCTTCACTTGTTCATACAACTGTACTTCATCTATTATAATCATCCTTAGAGTGTCACTTGCATTTTCATCACAAAATTTGCATCATATAATATAAGGCATCATCATATTCATTAGTACACCACTGTATGTACTCAAGCACCTAAGTCACTGTTTATATTCTACCACCTGTATGCACTGCATCATTAATTAACTACACTTGCTGTACATATATCATCATTACTTCGTATATGCCACTGTATCATAGGAATAGGGTAATTGTTCGCACGTATAATTGGATGGATATGCATTATGTATGATCATAGTTTTTATCATTAAAGCATCATTGTATCACATATCAATCCTACATTGACACATATCATAAGATTCATACCTGAATTGCCAACTTACTCTTGAACTGTGCATACAAGTGACAACTCAGAACTTCAACCATCATCACTGCATAAGTCATGTAGAAAAATTTACACATACTTCATCATTGTATCAAGTCATCAAGCATCTTCACAAGGCATCCAAAACCATAGGTTATGCATGACAAGGAATAAGAGTACATGTATCATTTACCACTTCATCATTTTATTTTATGTGTTCATCATTGAATACACAGATCTTCATATCACTTGAAATTCACTGTTTATGTCATTGTAAAGAAATAATACCCGATCATCATGGCTTGCATCATTTCATTTCTGTATGCTATGTACTAAAACAAGTTATTGCATTCTTTACCATAGAAGTGGCAGCCTTGTTCACCAACGATGGCAACTTATCAAAAGCTTACCAAAACACTTTATCTACACTAATGTTCAAGCGAACCCATCACTGTGTCTACTTCATAATAATCAATGTACATACGTTACATAAAGCTTACCTTTCAATGCTTTCTACACCACGAGTTCTGTTGCTGCAAAATTCTACTCCTACTAAACTCCAAAATTCACCACTTGACAATTTTGCCTTTAACCAAGAGGAGCTGTCTAAAACAAGTTCAGCATATCTGTAACTTATCTCATGATGTTGGTGTAATTATTAGCAAGGTTTGTAGTGAATTGTTCTTTCCTTATCTGGGCTGTCAAAACACACAGGAAACACTAGGAAGGGTTTGGGTGACTTGAGGATGGCCCTAATAGGTCTATTGAGAAGATAAAAAAATTGTTGCTTCCTTATTTAGAAAAGGGAGATTCAAACCACCAGAAGAAATAACCATGGATTACTGCTATTCGGATGCCTTTGTGGAAGTTTGTTAATCTAAAATTTTTATAAAGACTAAACTCCAAAAATATATCTTCACAAAATTTCAGGTCCGTTTTTACTGTTACCACCAAGAATTCAGGTGTTCATCAAAAGTTTACTATTGCTGTCACTACCAAACTTTTATGCTGCGATTTTCAACCCAAAAAATTGATTGATATTTTGTGGAACCTTCTGCTGCAACCCTCCTGAATTCCTTCCTCAGATTAGCGAATTTTAATCCCAAAAATTTATATTCTGCTATCTACGAATTAAAAAAATGTTAAGAATCTACTGAGGAAACCTATCTGAAAATCCACAGTCACAAATTGTGTCTGCTTCTCCCATACTACTCCTAAACAACAAAATTCCGTAGTCATACAAATAGTTTTCCTTTCATCCGAAATTTTTATATGTCAAATGAGTGAGGGCGTTGGCCTATATATATATATTTTTTCATGAATTTTTATTGGGCCGACATGTTAAGAAATTAAAATTTATTATTATTTTTGAATTTAAATGGAGCCGAGTTCATCAAGGTAAGATGTATGTATAATAATTATTAGTTTAAACTAGTCCACAAGCCATTTTTAATAGTCAAACCTTAGGGTGTGATTCAACTTCACCAAGTTAGGGTGTCCTCCACACTTAGGGTTTGTTGCATGTATTTTCTCACGACTTCTTCAAAATTCATTCTTAGAGTTTGTCCACACAACATCAATCCTCCATCATCCTACACATACTTCAAGAGTGCAAGGATCATCAACCCATGTCTAGGTGACATCACATGTGTGTGGGTGCCTTCATCATGCATCTAACGACATCAATTGCAAGCAATGGGATTCATGACATTTGCAAGGGCACCAAGGAATTCATCAGGGATTCCATGTCTTCATCAAGTGTGCAATAACCATTAATCCATCAAGTGTGGGTCCAAGGGATTCTTAGGGCTTCTTCACCAGGAAAGGGGATTTAACCACCTCAACCACACCAAGAGACCTCTAGGGGTCAAGATATCACCCATGGGGGTGCTGGGTCTTCTCTTGGGGTACCATGACACCATCAGAGCATGAATGACCACATAATGGGTCATTAATGCTTCTCCAACCCATATATGGATTCTACATCATTAGCCAAGGCTTCAAGACCATCTCCAGTGCCTTCAACACCATCCGCAGGGTCTTCAACATTTTTAGCAAGGTGGTGGCTCCAAGATCCAGCCTTGTGGGTACAAGGAATTTTTCAACAGGGTACATGGTTCTTCAAGGCACAAAACCACTCTATAAGGGGTCGAAGGCACTGCAAGTGGGACTTGGTGCCATCAATGATATCTTGTGGGGTCACCGCAAGTCCATGTTGGCATAAATGACACTTTCATAAACAATTTCCATAGGAGAAAGGATGGGCCATTATGGCCACCTATTGTTTCTATTTCATTTTCAATGGGTAAGCCCATTTTCAGCATGATGTGGGATACAAAGCCCTAGTTCTAGTTGATTCGAGTAGTTTTTTTGTGTTAATTCTTGGTCCCCTTAAGGACCCCATTGATATTTGTTTCTGGGTATGAGAAGGGAAGGCATGTTTGGGTGGATTTTGTCTTATTCTTTGTTTATCTACTACTATTGAGTGGTTTTATTTACAATTGGGCAAGGAATCTCTTAGATTAGTGTGAGGTTTAACATTTGTTCTTGAATTTTTGGCAGATTTGTTGGATCTAGAAAGGACCCCTTTGATATTAGGACCTTTCTCTATGGAGGGAGGGTTTCTTTGGGAGAAGTCTCAAGTTTTTAGTGTAAGAGGTATTGGGCTCTCTTGGGACTATTTTGAATAGCTAAGTGTCATAATAATCATTATCTCTAGTGTGAGGTAACATAGTTAAAGTAGAATTTAAGAGCGCATGAGAATGGTGTTGTTGAATCCCAACATGAGGTGGTAAAGGAAACATTGCATTGGATTAACTGTTATATTTTTAATGGTTATACAAGATATAAAACATTTAGCATCATAATATCATAACCATAAGAAAAATGATCATTGAAAGAAAGAGAAGTACAACAACACAAGAGAAAAAAAAGATTTTCCTCAGGGAAAACACAAGGGAGAAAACCCCACAAAACTTCATGAGCATAGAATTCGACCAAGTACAGTGTAAAACCCCAGGAACAATAATAGTTGCTCATATTCCACAATACTCTCTCTCTCTCTTTCTCTCTCTCCAATGCAATAATTGAGTGTAAGATGTGTGAGAATGAGAGAGGTTCCTCACCTATTTATATTCATTAGGTGAGTTCCTCAAATAACTAACTAGGTTGTCCAAGCTCCCTAATTAGGGCCGAACTACCTTGGGAGACTCAAAATACATTTTATATATCACTTTTGTGGGTATTATTTCCCCAACTTACAACGAAGGGTTTACCTCATGAATTTTACATAACCACTTACATCAAGGACATTTACGAATGGAGGAATAACATCTCCGAAGGAGAATACAACACAAGTACAATAGAATATATTTCGAAGTTACAATACTTTAACACTCCCTCTTATCTAGGAAGGTATTCTACATAAAAAACAACCATCATCACAACTCTACAACTGACTGGTGAATCTCTATATGTCATAGGGAGTTTTGGAACAACATCATGCATCTTCATCATGAGTCTCAGTCTGAAAATACTGGATTATCTTCTACAACCTCAGTATGTAAATATTGAATCATCTATGAGTACTGGATAATATTCTACAACCTCAGTATATAATTATTGAATCATCGATGAGTACTGGATCATATTTCACAACATTAGTATGTGGATACAAAATCATATTATGTGAGTTATTAATCATGTTCTGGATATTGTATCATCTTCTACAATATCATTATGTGGATACTGAATCATCTTTTACAATATCGATATGTGGATACTGAATCATCTTCTGATCCTTCTTTTATAACATCAGTATGTGAATATTGAATCTCCTTCTGCCACATTAGTATGTGAGTACTGAATCTTCTTCTTCAACATCCATATGTGAATATCGAAACATCATCTGCAACATCAATATGTAAATACTGAAACATCATCATCTGTATCATTAGTATGTAAATACCGAAACATCATCATCTGCATCATCAGTATGTAAATACTAAAACATCAACATCTGCATCATCAATATGTAAATACTAAAACATAAACATCTGCATCATCAGTATGTAAATACTGAAACATCATCATCTGCATCGTTAGTATGTTAATACTGAAACAACAACAACATCATCAGCATGTTAGTGCCAAATAAACATCATCAATAAATTCTATATCATCATATGCATTATTAACATAGAGATGATGGAACATCATCATCTTCATGATCAACATAAAACTGTTGAAACATCATCATCATCATCAACACAAGGTGTTGTGACTTCAACGGCATCAACATTACCAACATAGGGTGCTGGGACCACAACCATATCAACATCATCAACACAAGGTGTTGAGACCATAACCACATCATAAAAATCAACATACAAATGATGAAGCAACAACATCATCAATATCAGTATAGAAATACTGAAACTAACTCACCATCATCAGTATAGAAATACTGAAACTGTCTTATCAACATCAGTATAGAAATACTGAAAATGTCTTATCAACATCAGTATATAAATACTGAAACTATCTCAGCAATCATCTCAACAATGAATATTCATCAGTATAGTAATATTGAAGCACACATCTCAGAAATCATCAGTATAATGATACTGAAGAAAACATCTCAACAATAATCAGTATAACAATACTGAAGAAAACATCTCAACAATCACCAGTATAACAATACTGAAGCAAACATCTCAACAATCATCAGTATAACAATACTGAAGCAATCATATCAGTAATCACTAGTATAACAATACTGAAGCCACTTACAAAAAAATATTATCTGACTTACTGACCATTTTGAGCTGACAAGCCTAGTCAGAAATATTGATCTACTTAGGGACCAAACAAGCTGTGTCTGTATTAATAACCCTTTCGGGCTATCCAACCCTATCTAGACATACTAACCACTTCTTTCCCTTTAATTATCTCAGAGCATCATCACGTTTAGTTCTTTGGTAGATCCATCTGGGAATTTTCTCTAACTTACTAACCCTTTCGAGCCAACAATCCTAGTTAGACAGATGGATCTTCCCAGTGACCAAACAAGCCTTGTCTGGCTTACTAACCATTTTGGGCCAAACAAACCTATCCAGACATACTAACCCCCCTATGATCAAAATGCCTCGTCTGACTTACTAACCCTTTTAGGCCAAATTACAAGCCTAGCTAGACTTAACCTCCACTAGGCTGAGCTACTCACCACTGCATCCTTCTTCCATATACCGTCACTTCTCCTTTTGAGAGAGGTCCTTTTGGACTACACCAATCTTGTCTCGAAATTATTCAAATTTTGCACAGGACAGAGGCTTAGTCAACACATCTGCTACTTTTTCCTATGTAGGAACATGCTTGAGATTTACATATCCCTTCTGCAACTTGTTCTTTAACATTCTCTTCTTGTACATCCACAACTGCATCGTACATTTACGCCTTGCATCATTCTTCTTTTGTACATTCGCAATTGTATTGTACATCCACAACTTCATCATTTCTTCTCTTTTAGGTGATTTCATACAATCCTTCCTACAAGTCAAATACAATTGTTTGATTAGAAACATTTAGTAACCTATTCAAAACAACAAATTATCATGCATAAAGAATATATAATCATGCAACTATTTCCGCTAATCAACAATCATCCATATCCTATATACATACGATAAATTTCTATATTCCTTCCACCTTGCCAAGACATTATTTAGGCAAGGAGGTTTCATAAGTAGCAATGGAATGTTGTACAACAACATAAGACACTTACCCATCACCTGCATATTAGTAGTAAACTAGAAATATTCCAATATGCATACTACATTGTCTGAATCTAGAAACATATCTATGTACACATATTGGACAACTAGATATATAGGAAATGACAATTCAAATACTTATCTTTGTTTGTTTTGTAGACTCCATCTTGATCTTTGTATTCTTGAATTACTGGAGTCTTTTCCCATGTTTTCAACTTCATCGTCTGATTCTGAGGACATGTTCCTATCTTGCTCATGATTGGAAATGTTGAACAAGTATTCTTACACCATAGATCACATAGGAATATGTCTATGTGTCCTACTAGTGCATCTCTTCTTATCTAATGATGAAATGGATAAGAGTATAATCTTCAACTTCATTGGTATAATTATTTTGGATCATATTCCTCATTACTTTGAGAAATATTTACTTTCTTTATTCTCAGCTGCAATATATTCATCCTTGGTAGCATTGAGAGAAACACTCTGCTTTCTACAATATGTTGGAGTGATATTTATGTAGCACTATCAACTCAAACAATGTCACCATATATTTGCAGCACCCTTTACATACCACACCATTTTCTTTGTATGTTTTACTTGGATAAGCAAAATGTCCTATGTATTTCATCATACCTCTAATCCCAAGAATGTTAACAATACAATTAACACCCTTGAGAGTGTTGGTCTGAAAACACATTTCTACTTCGCCCACCACTGCTTTCGTGAACACTTAAGGGCCAAATCCCAGTTCCTATAACTCACACAGTGGAAAAATACCTAACATGGGCAATAATTGTCCTAGAAATACTAAAAGTCAAGTTGAAATGCCTAAAAACTGAGGAAAGTGGGTTTTTTGAAGGAAATAATAAAAAACTTAAAAAATACTAATCCCACATTCATTATCAAGAGATGGGACACTCAAATCCCAATCCTATAAATGGAAGGCATATGAGTTGAATTAGGGAGGACAAGCAAGAAAAACAAAGGTATGCTGTAGGATTTGGAGGCTAGAGATAGAATCTTTTTCATATCAAGAGTTTTGGTGATCATTAGCTTTGATGGAGAAGGATGGTTTAGAGAAAAGGAGAAAGGGATTCACCTATTATTAGGTTGTAATCACTTTCCTCCTATTTTTAATATGATGCAATTCAAGTTTCCCCAAATTTTGTGACTGAATCTATGTATTTTCATATTTTTTGTCAATTTTTGGTAGATAGATTTCAAGTTTTTGTATTTTTCTAAAGGATAGAGGTAAGGAACTATAAATATTGCTATGAATGGAGGCCTGAAGGCCAAGGATTCTCAAGTAGAAGGATCGTCCACAAACGACATGCTTCAAGAGGTAATCTCCTTTCTTCCTTCCCTCTCTCCTCTTTGAAATGACTTAGAAATCTTAGGAAGCTTTCAATTATTTCATATATTCTGTCGATCAGGATTCACCTCCCTATAGTAAATATTAGATTAGGCTATAAACATGTCTCTTGCATTCATAAACCATCCTTTTCCATCATGCATTGATAGCTGAAGAGTATTAGCACAAAGAGTATCAGAATGAAAGAGAAATCAATGTATTTCGGTCCTCAACATAGCTTCGAACCTCACACATTAGGGGGCATCTGTTAAGAATAAAATTGACACCCTTGAGAGTATTGGTCTGAAAACATATTTCTACTTCGCCCGCAAGATGAAGATCAAAGTTTTTGAACACTACTACATATGGCTCAATTTTCCCACGAACGTTTTCCATGAAAAAGTTAAAAACGTTGTTTTCATGGAAAAAGAGTTCAAATTTTTGGAAAAAATGAAAATGTCTCCGACGTTTGTCACTATAACGATGTTATGGAACCTTTGTGGCTATTGCGTCTGAATTTTCATGGCTATTGCGATGAAAGTTTTCATGGCTATTGCGACAAACGTTTTGTGGCTATTGTGACGAAAGTTTGTGGCTGTTGCATTTTTTATTTTACTATGTTGGATATATCGCATATGCAAAGAAACATATTTGACACATAATTCCTATGAAGCATAAGATTGTGGATTTTTTCTCTTTCCCGTGTAGGGTATATCATGTGTTACTCTTGGGTTTGGGCATGTAACAATATGGATTTGGCATCATTTGACACATTGTGCATATGGAATACAAGATCCTAGCATTTTTCATTTTTCATGTCAGATATATCCCACATGCAAAGAAAGACTGATGTCTTAAGTCTTTATATGAACAAATGGATCTAGTGTAATTTGACACATGGTGCATAAGGATCTTGCGATCAATTTGGATGGGGAATAGTCTTGGACTTGGTGGGGAATTTGGGTTAGGGATTAGGAATATGGTGTTTACTTATGGTTTTGATCATGTAGTGATATGTATATAGTATCATTCAACTCACAGTGTGTATGGATCTTGGTTCCATTTGGATGGGGCATGGTCTTGAACTTTGTAGAATGCTTGTGATAAGGATTCACCATACGGTGGTTAATTATGGGTTTGATCATGTAGTGATATGCATTTCATGTGATGCAAATGGCATATTTTTTTATCCAATGAGCTATGAGCACTAAAACTTGGGACAATAATTGATGTTTTAATAACACGGCCAAAGTCCTATATATTTGTTTTAAGGATTATAAGTGGATAATAGTTTGGGATTTTTATTGACTACTGAATATTAAAAGGGATAAGGAAGAGGGTTTATTCCATGAAATTAGTGGTTGGGAGATTATTAATATATGAAAAGCAATCTCTAGAAGGAAGGAAACACAATTTTAGTGACAAGGCCATGGACCAAACAAAAATTTAATGAATTGTATGGTGAATTGTGCATCAATATTGAAAAATACATAGCATCATAAGGAAATTGATACCATAATAAAATACCACCTTCACATCCAAGGAATGATTCTATAGGTGATTTTTTTATGATGGATACACAAATATTTTTTTTCCTTCCATTTACCTTGCCGCATGCATGCAACATTTCATTGTTCATGTGGCTTGAGTGATAAAATCATAACCATTCTACTGTTAATTTTTTTTTAATGTTGTGTATGCATTTTATTTGAACTTGTTCTTGTCATTCAATCAACCTACAACCTATTCCATCATGTGCATCAGAAACACCAAACTATTATGCATCCATTATTAGAAAACCATATGAAAATCTAGATTTAATTCATAAGACTCTATGACATTCCTAAGTGGCAATAGTAATTGAGATGACCTTGAGCCAACGAAGAAATCTATATTGAGAGTAAATGATGAAGATTTTGGGGAAACAATTTGATCAATCCTAAATGAACATGCAAATATTTTAAAAGGTATATTTTGAAAACTTTGATAGCTTTTCTCCATTGACCGAAATGGTTATCAATAGTCGCATGTTAAAGGTTCACCTAAGTGCTTTTCATCTTTGATTTTATGATATACCTTTTTTCTTTGCTTATTCAACGTCCTTCATTATATTTTATAATTATTTTACATGTTATATCCAATTCTTGTGCATGTCCATGGCTATATTCCTTTTTCCATTATAATTTGTGCAAATAAATGGAAGATTGTGTTGACCAATATAGAATCCATGGACAAATCATGCCCAAAGAAGTCGAAGATTGGTTTGAAATTTCAAATTATTATTTTCTAGTATGCTGTTTTCTAGACTACGACATCCTACTTATACATTATAGTCATTTTTCATAGTCGATCCATGACAAGGAAATCACTCATCCTATGCTTATCTTAGTAAAAAAGTAAGGTATTATAAAAAAAATAGGGGCTCGCCACATCTTCAAAGTTTACCTAAGTAATTTCCATATTTTCTTTTATGCTTCACCTTTTTTACTCCACTTCATTTACATCCTTCACTAGCTCATGTAATTCATTTACCTTTTCTGTCTAGGGCTTGTGCATGTTCATGGTTATCTTATTTGTTGTTTTTTATTGTAATGTGTGTAAATAGACGAAAGGAATTTAGGTACAATAGTTGAAAAAACATGTCGAATTTGTGGTGGAAGGAATTGGGGATTGGTTCAAAATGTCTTATTATTCGTATCTTTGAGTATGTTTTTTACAGTACATGTTAACACTCAAAATTCATTCGAAGTGAAATAACTATTTGGGTGGTCCACCAACAAGTATACATTATGAATCATCCTCATCATCGTCATAATTAGCATCATCACCATCACCATCATCATCATCATCATCATCAACATCATTGATAATTCTTCATCTCGTGAACAATTTTTAAAGGGATATAATGCATGCTTGTGTGGTTGTGTGGTGACGACTCCACACCCATCTCTATTTTTACTTGCTATATTTTTTTAATGTTTTCAGTAGAGCCCAAAATCCTCTCACTCCCTTGTCCATTTTTAACTTGAGCCAAAGCTATGCCTCTTGGCGATTTCCCATTTCCATTTTTCCTTCCAAAACAAAATTTTCACAGGTTCGAAAGAGGACATTCTATTCTAGTCCATTTCCAAGTCATTCGATGATGTGAGTTTTGAATCCCTACTCATAAATTTATGGGGTTAATCCTTGGTCAAATCCTTCCTTTGTTTTGTTGTGAAATTGGTTATGTATGAGTTCTTTTGAAGCCTCACTTGCATTCATTTCTCCTTAACCCTGTGGGAATCCTTAGCTTAAATTGTGTCTTGCACTTGTAATTGTTTGAGTACACATACAAGGCCACTATTTAGATTGTGTTTCAGCACACATGCATGGCCAGCGATGGATTACATAACTTCACACCCAATGGCTAAGTAACTGGAGGCCTCCTATTTTTCACTATTGAGATCGTGTTTGAGCACACATGCATGGCCATTGATGGATTCCATAACTTCACACCCAATAGCTAAGTAAATGGAGGCCCTCTAGGGCTCATTTAGTAATACACAAGGCCCCATTGCACCAAGTTATATGTGATATGTGTTTGAATCAAATTTTCTATGAATTTTTATTTGTATTAGTGCGGTTTTGGTTACACACTTTTTTATGCTATTTTGGTTATATGTTTTGTATGCGCATTTCAACAAAAAATCATGTATAAAATGTTCATTGATTCTCTTCCTTTCCAGTTACCTGGAATTATTTATGAATCAATGGCATGTGGTGTATTAGATCATCAATAATTCATGTAGCATGTTGAAGAATCATCATATGACCAAATTTTTTTTGTATTGTGTTTGATTGACCACTTGTACAAAATGTCTCTTTTGGGGTGAATGACTATATATCATATCCTCCCGAGGCATATTTACGTTAGATATCATTATTTGAAATTATATGAAAAATATTTAACATATCCTTGTCCTTGGACATTATATCTTGTCTCCACTATAAAGTCTAGATTTCTTACTATAGTTTACATTTTTTGTACCATACTATCCTTTTCACCTATACTATTGAATATTTCTAGTCATTAGTAATGTTCTCATTTTGTTTCATTTTAAGTAAGAAAATGTATATTACGCTCTAGGTAATATCCTAGTTAATTTTGCAACTTAAACATGTAGGTAAGGCCATTCATCTCATGCCAATTCAACACTTCATAAAAAGAAAAAAATGCAAAATTGCCTTCTAAACCCGACCACTAGAGTAGTATATAGGGTTTATTCCTTGATCAAGGCAACATGTAACTACATATCATAAGACCAACTTTTCCTAGTAAATGGAGATATTATAGTGGTAAAGCAAGTGACTTCCTTTAAGTTAGAATCATTATAATTGACATCATCATCACCATCAACATCATCATCATCATCATCATCATCATCGTCGTTGTCATCATCATCAGCATCATCCTCCTCCTCATCATCATCCTCATCGTCATCATCATCACCATCATCATCCTCATCATCATCCTCATCATCATCATCATTAGCATCATCATCACCATCATCACCACCACCATCATCATCATCATCATTGACATCATCATCATCATCATCACCGACATCATCATCATCATCATCATCATCACCATCATCATCATCATTATCACCATCATCCTCACGATGATGATGACGACGACGATGACAACGACGATGATGCAGATGATAAAGATGATGGCGATGATGGTGATGTCGATGCCGATGATGGTGATGATGGTGATGATGATGATCATGATGATGATGATGATTATGAGTATGATGATGATGATGATGATGATGATGTCGATGATCATGATGAAAATGATGATGATGACGATGATGATCATGATGATGGCGTCGATGATGATGTCGATCAATACGATGATGATGAAGATGATCAGGATGTTGATGATGAATATGATGATGATGATGTGTTGAGGCTTGCGAATTCACAGGAGGCAACAGTAAGGGATTCTCCCCAATCAACGTTCCCAACTAGCCCATTGACTGTTTGGAATAGGGAATCCGTCCGGTTTGCGGTTCGGCTACCGCGGGTCAAGAAAAAAAACAAAGGCTTTACCGGTTGCAGCCCGGCCCACCGAGTTTTTTGTATTTTGACTTTAAGAAATGAGATGCAAGTGCCTAACTGAATGCAGGGCGATCAAGGTGCAGGGAGCGGTCACAATGTGATGCTCAGGTTCTTACCTATCGTCTTATGCTCACAAGCAGCCAAATCAGATATAAAAGCAACAACTAACTATCTTAACTATCCCTAGGGAGCAAGGTTATCATTTTGGGTGAGCAATACATTTTGCACATGCATTATGAAGAATCACAGGTAGCTGATATTTCTTTCAAGACACATGAACACTTCCAGATATTCAAATAACCAGATAGCCGATCATTTTATAATAACATTCATTGCTCACAATGAAATCAATATCCCAGAAACTATTGAAGAACATTCAACAAGAACATAGGTTCATAACATTAAATACTCTTACAGTAAATGAAACATAGCTGAAAACGAAGTAGTTCCTCTTACAAGCAAACATTTACAAAATTTCCCAAGGGAAAAAGCCCTTTTTTCTTATCACTTTCGAATATTTAAACTACAACTACTGAGTGCTTCATTTTCCTCCCCTGACGTGTCGTCTTTCAGTTTCTTCAATGCTTCATATTCCGATCTTTTGTCAATAGGCGATCATGAAATACTTGGTAACCGATCAGTTTCTGGGATCATGCCTTTACAACTCCGGAATTCATCCTCCATCTGCCTCGTTTCAGTCATACCTCCACCAAGCGGGTTAATATTTCTTCTTATCGTGGTGGATTGAATGGTCTCCTATAAACTACCTACAGTCAATTCACGAGCATGGTTCAACAGCAAATATTATCAATTAATCACCATCTTACAATGAAACGACCGGGTGCACCACATTCGGGCCTGGCAAAATATCCTATGGTCACCGGTGGGGAAAAACAAGTCGGCGGTCAGAAGGAAGAGAGCTCGGGGGCCAGAAGGATCTGCCAGCCGTAACACCGGGCGAGGCTTAATTCACAGCCAAGCGAAACGCGGGCGAGATATGCCATAAATCGGACGTCGAACGGTTTGTAGTTTCGGAAACCGGAAGACTCTAGGAGCTGCAACGGCGAAGGAGGGAAATTAGAGGATACGCAGAGCGGACGGGAAACTTAGTCGGTCATAGGAAGACACTCAGATCAGGAGCGGAAGAGATCACCCAACCACAACGATGGAGGAGGAGAGGCTACGGGCAAGCGATCGAAGGCTAAAATGGATCGGGCGTCGGGTGGGTTCAGACTTTGGACGAAGAAAAGAACTTGGAGCCGCAATGGTGGAGAGGTTAAGACTTTGCAGCTTCCGACCCAGCAGCTAAATGAGGCAAGATTACGGGTAAAACCAAAGGTTTGATCAGCGTTAACAACCAAAGTCGTTTTCTTCGCAAAGGCTGCCCTGAAGAACAAAATTTTACTTCTACTTCTTTTGCGACCATAAATCCACGACTTAACTGAAAATGAACATAGCATGAATAACCTGCCGACATCCAATATTCAAAGTAAAACGAAAAGAGGATATGTCCAAGAGACTCAAGCAATTTAACGATCCAACCCGGCAAAAAGATAAGGAGGGGCCTAGAATTTAAATAAGAATAAATTTGGGGAGGGCAGTTGCGGCAGCAACAACTGGCGATTTCCTGGTGAACCTAGAATCTCTGGGTGATTATACTTTGAGCAACAGATTGTTTAACCATAATGCTTCTAATGAATTCTTCCAGCCATATGGATTCCTAGACCAACAGAAGTGTGTACCTTAATCATTGATGATAGTCCCTTTGGGGAAAGTTGAAACTGAAACCTTCAAGTCTAGATAACTCTGTTGGGGCCAGAGGATGAGTTTCATTATTACCTCTGTCTTCAGGTAGTTAATAGCGTGGACACCACAGGATCGTAGCAGATAGTAAACAACAGTATTCGTTTGTTCCTCGTTCCCAGGCCATTTTAACGCTCTTGTGCTTTTGGACTTTTGTCCCTTTCATTTGAGTCTTTCTGTGCGCCTTTCTTACTGAATTTTAATTCAGGATCCTCTATCCCATAGTGTCCTTTTTTGTGAGTGGTATATTTTAAGCTTCAGCTCATGGACAGAGAGATGCTTTTGGCCTTAAGTACTTATGATTCAGCACTTGCTTTGATTTATGATTCTTTTATAGAAGTCTTGACTCTTTATTCGTCTTTTGGCATTCTTCTCTTGGCGTGGGATCATTTATATTTAATACACTGTTCACCCTGCTTCTTTCCGTGGGTCCTTTACTGTTGCTCCTTAGACATTTCAAGTGTGATATGGATGGAACCCCGACATAGTACTCCAGACTCCTCGAATCCGGTTTAATTCACAGGGGTTAAGCGAGACTTCCATGCATACAACATTTTATTCGAGAAACTGTTTGGCTGAAAGAACTCTTTTAGCAACACACAGGCTGACACTCAACATGTTTGCTATTCCCAAAAACCTTAATTTCCTCCAGACAATCGCAAGTTCATTCCCCTTATTGAAAATCAAAACTAAAATTAAATAAAATGAAAGCATGACTTGAAAACAGCTCTACAGCTTATTTATATACAAGGCAGAAAAAATCAAAGACACTTAAGAAAAGTAAGGCTTGAGAACCAAACCATTAACTGGAAAGTTCTCCTCCCATCCCTTTAAATCTTGCAGCTTATAAGTAGTAGGGCCAAGTTTGGCTACAATATGAAAGGGACCTACCCATAACTGCTGGAATTTGGGATGCTTTCCTTTCTCATCATGGGGGTGGTCCCACTTGAGGACTAAGTCTCCTACTTCAAAGTCTTTTTTCCCAGCTTTATGCTTATCAAACCATCTCTTAACTGACTCTTGCTGTTGTTTAAAACGTTCTCTAGCCTTGGATCTGGCCTCTTCTACTTTCAGGAGATTATATATTCTTATTTGTAGGAATTCATCCTCCGACCCCCTAGACTCTTGGGCTAGTATGGAAGCTGGTAGCATGAGATTGGGAGGCAGGATAGCTTCTTTACCGTACACAAGGGTATAGGGTGACACTCCTATTGTAGACTTGGGGGTGACTCTGTCAGCCCACAGGGCATTGGGTAAGGCTGAGTGCCAACTTCGCTGGTTCTCTATTACAGTCTTCTTCAGGATTCTAATGAGGTTTTTATTGGAGGATTCAGCCAGGCCATTCCCTTGCAGATAGTAGTTAGTAGAATAATGTAATTTTATCCCTTTATCATGAGCAAATGTAGTCAATTTAATTGATGAAAAGTATTTAGCATTATAAAAAACTACTGAAATTGGAACTCCAAACCTGGTCATGATATGATCTTGTAGGAAGCTGATGACTTCGTCCTCATTGATCTTGCGCAATGGGATGGCTTCCACTCAGCGGGTGAAATAATCAGTCGCAGTAAGAATGTACTTGTGTAGCATGGAAGAATTTGGTTTTATTTCCCCGATAATGTCCAACCCCCATTGTTCAAATGGTTCTGTGATCATAACAGGCTTTAGGGGTGCGGCTGCTTTGGGCTGTCTTCCACCACACCTTTGGAAAATATCACATTTATTGACATGTGCATGAGCGTCCTTGAAGAGTGTAGGCCAATAGTAACCGGCTCTAAGGATTTTGTGGGCTGTAGTGTTGCCGGAATAATGTCCCCCAGCCGGACCGTCATGTAATTCTGTCATTACTTTCTTTGCATCTTCCTTTTCTAAACACCTAAGAAGAATCCCATCATAATTCTTTCTGAATAACACTCCTTCAACAATATGATAGGAGGCTGATTTGAGACGCAGAGCTCTTATTTGTTTGGAATTCCAATGTTCTGGTAATATCCCCGACTGTAAGTAATGCACAAGGTCCCTATACCAGGACTCAGGAGCTGTAAACAGAGGGCATACATCCATTACATGCAATTCGGCTTCCTCCTCACAGGCTTGTTCTTCGTTGTTTCTACTTCCAGTCATCAATTTGCATAGCCCTTGACCTTTCACTATAGTAGCCGGTTTGAATTCAAGGTCGTATTCTTGAAGGGATGTTACCCAGTTGCCCATTCTTTCTCCCAACTCTTTCTGAATGAGAAGAGATCTTACCGTTGGGTAAGGGACTATTACCTTGGTCCGATTTTTTAATATATAAGGCCTAAAAAGCTTTACTACCTTAAATACTACATAAGCCTGCTTATCAATGGCTGGGTAGTTTAATTTAGCCCCTTGAAGCCCAGTGCTCATGAAAGAGATTGGGAATTCATCGCCCCCATCCTCCTTTTGCGTAAGCACGGCTGCCAATGAATCATCGGATGCAAATGTGTACATAATGAAGTCTTTATCAAAGTCTGGACTTTTCAGGGAGGGCGCATGGGCAACATCAGTCTTGATTTTGTTGAAAGCAGTCTTTTCAGTTTCAGTCCACTTGAACTATGCATTTTGCTTAACCATCTGCTGCAGTGGCTTGACAGTCTGAGCAAAATCGGGCACAAACCTTCATACGAAATTTATTGTCCCCATGAAGGATTGCATTCCTTTTTTATTATGGGGCATAGGGATTTGTTCAATGGCCTTGATTCTTTCTAGGTCTATAGATATACCTCTCTTTGAAATTATATGCCCCAGTAATTTGCCTTCTGTGACCGCGAATACGCACTTCTTAGGATTGAGGGAAATACCATACTTCCGACAGCGCTCGAAAATTTGCTTCAGGTGGAACGCATGCTCCCCTCTTTTCTTTGAAAATATTGTGATATCATCAAGGTAGACCACCACACTTCGTCCAATTAGTCCATGGAAAGCTATGTCCATGGCTCTCTGAAATGTCGCGCCAGCATTAATCAGTCCAAAAGGAATTCTTCTATATGTGAAAGTTCCCCATTTAGTTCTGAACGTTGTCTTCAATCTATATTCCTCGGCCACTAACACTTGGTTGTAGCCAGAGAATCCGTCTAACAATGAAAACAATTCAGAACCCGAAACCATCTGTAGCAATTGCTCCATGGGAGGCACCGGATAGTTGTCTTTGTCCGAGGCACGATTTAAGTTTCTAAAGTCCATGCACAGTCTGATTTCTCTCGACTTTTTCCTGACCGGCACCAGATTTGACACCCACTCTGAGTGTCGGACTTTAAAAATAATCCTAGCGTCCATCAGTTTTTTCACCTCGCTTTGAATCAGTGGCTCCAACTTGGGGTGCATATTCCTTAACGGCTGCTGATATGGTTTGACACCTACTCTAATAGGGATGATATGCTTGATAATGCTGGTGTCGTAGGTATTCAAATCTGCGTATGTCCAGGCAAAGACATCTTTGTACTTCTTGAACAAACTAACAAACCTATCCCTTTCGGCAGGTGAACAACATTTGCCGAGGTTCACGAACTTAGGATCCGTCTCAGTCCCCAAGTTTAGCAATTCGAACTGTAGAGTTGAACTGTGCATCTTCACATTAGCGGGTCTTCTAAACTTTTAGTTCAAGTCAAACATCTTTTCTAACGTTCTGACCCCTTTGGGAATGAAATTGTCATATTTCATCTCATCTTGATGTTCCTCATCGCCGATAATGGCCCCTTTAAAGGTCTCATCATTAGTCAAGCATTCGATTATTTGTTGATCATCGTCAAATACTCGCAAATTGGTGATCATGTCGGGTACTGATGGCCTGAAAAGTAATTCAATAGAGCATTTGTTATTAGTGGGAACCAGCCGGGCAGCTGATGTGGCCAAAATATCAGCAGCCGCGTTTTTTATTCTTGGGATTGAAACAATATTGAATGCATGAAAACATTTAAGCAAATCCCATACCTCGCTTTGGTAAGCTTTCAAATGGGGGGAAACACAATGTATTTTATTTCTTATTTGCTTTACAACTATTTCTGAATCCCCAAAAACTTTTAAATTACTCACCTTTAGCTCAATCACTTTCTTGAGTCCCTGCAGTAGTGCTTCATACTCAGCCATATTGTTAGTACACTCAAACTCTAATCTACAGGACAAGAAGTGCTTATTTTTTTGTGGATCAATGAGGACGCAGCCGGCCCCTGACCCTTCTAATGTTTTAGATCCATCAAAAAATAAAGTCCAAAAAACATTATCTACTGAAAAAGAATCTACTTCTACTGCTAAATCTACTATTTTACAATCAAACTCATCAGCCTGCGAGAAACGAAGGGGTTCAGGCTGGGTGTTAGATATGTCGCTGGCCTCTTCCGCTTGATAGTTCCCTGGTTCCAGTTCGAGAAAGTAGTTTCCCAACACAGGTTCGACTGGTATATTCTTCTCATCCAGTTGGGTAACATTGTACCTCATGTGAGGCTCCCTCAAAACCTTAATCTGATTGGGGCTTCCTTTGTACAGCAACCACAGGTGTGACCAATCTGAGGCGAAATATCCATTCAATTTAGCTGACCAATCTCTTCTCAGGACCAAGCCATAAGCATCTGGTATATCAGCCACCACGATGTTGATAACTTGGCATACCTTGTCATTTGATGCCAGATGAGTTAGAACGTCCTCCATTTCACCAATTACCTTAACGTCTGTCCTGTCCAATTGCACCACCCTCCACGTGGTTGGCTTAAACTACCTGTTGATTTTCTTACATACTGATACGGGCATAACATTAATTGACGCCCCTGAGTCTACTAGAAAATTGTGAACGTCATGATTAAAAATTTCAAATGTCAGGAGGAAAGGTGGCTGTTTAGTTTTAGACTTACCTCCAGTGCTAGCTTCTCCGATTTCCTCTTCTTCCAGAGGCTGATTGACAGTAGGTCGTTCCTCTTCTGATGTTTCTAGTGCTTTCAACAGCTTTTCCTTTTGCTGAGGTACTTTGCACATTTCAAACAGCGGGATGTTTGCCTTTATCTTTTTTAAATCTTTGACAACATCATATTCAAGCTGCTGTTTAATGGACAAAGATTTATCAGCACTCACCTTCTCTTCGTTTGGCTTGGGCAATATTCTGTTCTGCTCAGGACTCTGACTGGTAATAGTGAATTCCGGAATCTTATCAGTCAAGGATTTATCTTGAAATTTCTTCTTGACGTTTCTTTGCAGCCTTCTGATCTTTGGGAGTAAGAGACTGTCATCACTAATCATCCCTTGAATTCTGGTTGTCACGTTAGCCTCCGTGACATCTTTGTGTTTTTTAGTGATATCTTCTTCTGCATCGAGTAGGGAGATCGAACTCCATAATGCCATAGTTTCTTTTTCCTGTTCTTTTGTAGAAGTAGAAGTAGCACTTTATTTCCTATCATCATCATATTCTTCTGTTAGTCTCGAATCCAACATCTGATTCATGACTAACGTCATTGAATTTATCCATTGTGGGCAGCTCTTTTCAGAGTGAGGCTGCTGATGAAAGGTGCAGAAATTTTCCATCCCTATCTTTGTCAGGTTCATAGACGCAGTATTGTGAGGAGGAGGTTGGGACTGATTGTTTTCCTCCCTTTTATTATAATAAGGCCTGTATAACTTCTGTGTTTCCTTCTCTTTTTCCAAGTCTATGATCTTATTAGACAGCTTTTGCATCATTTTGGCCATACTTTCATAATCTGGTGCTTTCTCCTCTTTAGGTTTAGTGAACAATAAAGTTTTCCTTCTCTCTCCTGATTGTTCGGGGTAATCTTCAATACTCTCTCTTTCAGCCTCCACCACTTCTGCTTCTTCATAGGTTTCTGTCAGAGTAGGCTTGGCCCTACCTTTCACAAGCATGGCTAGATCAAGACCCAGAGCTGAAGTATAGTATTCAATCAGTACTTTGTCTGAAGGCTTATCTGTTTCAGAGAAATTTTTAAGATATGCCGCAAACCTTTGTGTGAAACTGTGCACTTTTTCTTTTTTTTCTTTCTTTAATGCACACAGTCCTTTCATGAGGGCAGCGTGAGTCTTTTGGACTGCATACTTGCTCCTGAACATTCTTTCGAAGGTATCCCAGTCTGGGATAGAGTTGGCAGGCAAACCAAAATACCATGAGGCCGCAGCTCCTTTGAGGGTATGCAGAAATAGTCTACACACCACATCTTCATGTTCCCCAGCCCTCAGACCTTCTATTGCTAAGTAGAAACTTTGTAGATGATCATCCACTAGGATCTTCTCATTGGGGTCAAATTTAGGCAGTAACTTCTCAAAGGCTTGAGGTAGGTCATGCAAAGGCGGGGTCAGATTTAGAGGTGACCTAGCTTTCCAAGCTGGCGGTGGATTTGGTGGATTAGGTGGAGGTTGATTTGCGTTAACACCGGCCATGAGTTGAGGCGGAGAGTGCGGAGGGGAACCAACCGGAGTGTGAGGAGGTGAATCAATAGGGGTGTGAGCAGGAGAGCTGTGAGGGGTGTCTGGGCCTACTTGGTTCAAAGGCAATTCAACTTCCTGTAAGGCGGTTTCCACTAGTTCTTCCCAGTCTCCAACCAACAGTGAATCTTCTACTATAGGACGGTATTTCCTCTTATACTCTCTTCTAGGCAACTCGTGGATAATCGGCAACCCTCCAATCTTATTTACGTAAGCACGGGTATGTCTTCTTAGGTCGTTAACAATTTCGTTGCGAACATGATATAGATGTTCCCTATTTTCTTCTTCCGGAATTGGATTACGTGGTCCACTACTTTTAGAACTGTAACCAGTGGAATAATCTCGGTAAAATGGGTTTCCTCAGCCAGCCATGCACTAGAGGCCCTCCTTCTAGCGCCAAAACTGTTGAGGCCTGCGAATTCGTAGGTGGCAACAGTAAGGGATTCTCCCCAATCAACGTTCCCAACTAGCTCGTTGACTGTTTGGAATAGGGAATCCGTCCGGTTTGCGGTCCGGATACCGCAGGTCAAGAAACAAAACAAAGGCTTTACCGGTTGTGGCCCGGCCCACCGAGTTTTTTGTATTTTGACTTTAAGAAATGAGATGCAAGTTCCTAACTGAATGCAGGGCGATCAAGGTGCAGGGAGCAGTCACAATGTGATGCGCAGGTTCTTACCTATCGTCTTATGCTCGCAAGCAGCCAAATCAGATATAAAAGCAACAACTAACTATCTTAACTATCCCTAGGGAGCAAGTTTATCATTTTGGGTGAGCAATACATTTTGCACATGCATTATGAAGAATCACAGGTAGCTGATATTTCTTTCAAGACACATGAACACTTCAAGATATTCAAATAACCAGATAGACGATCATTTTATAATAACATTCATTGCTCACAGTGAAATCAATATCCCAGAAACTACTGAAGAACATTCAACAAGAACATAGGTTCATAACATTAAATACTCTTACAGTAAATGAAACATATCTGAAAATGAAGTAGTTCCTCTTCAACATTATTCATTGCGTTGCATTGATACATTCCACTTTTTACTCTCTCCAACAGGCAAAAAATTGCAGTTTTCTTTGCAAAACGATGTAGTTCCTCTTACAAGCAAACATTTACAAAATTTCCTAGGGGAGAAAGACCTTTTTTCTTATCACTTTCGAATATTTAAACTACAACTACTGAGTGCTTCGTTTTCCTCCCCTGACGCGTCGTCTTTTAGTTTCTTCAACGCTTCATATTCCGATCTTTTGTCAGTAGGTGATCATGAAACACTTGGTAACCGATCAGTTTCTGGGATCATGCCTTTACAACTCCGGACTTCATCCTCCATCTGCCTCATTTCAGTCATACCTCTGCCAAGCGGGTTAATCTTTCTTCTTATAGTGGTGGATTGACCGGTCTCCTATAAATTGCCTGCAGTCAATTCACGAGCATGGTTCAACAGCAAATATTATCAATTAATCACCATCTTACAAAGAAACGGCCGGGTGCACCACATTCGGTCCTGGCAAAATATCCTATGGTCACCGGCGGGGAAAAACAAGTCGGCGGTCAGAAGGAAGCGAGCTCGAGGGCCAGAAGGATCTGCCAGCCGTAACACCGGGCGAGGCTTAATTCGCAGCCAAGAGAAACGTGGGCAGGATATGCCACAAATCGGACGTCGGATGGTTTGTAGTTTCGGAAACCAGAAGACTCTAGGAGCCGCAACGGTGGAGGAGGGAAATTAGAGGATACGCGGAGCGGACGGGAAACTTAGTCGGTTGTAGGAAGACACTCAGATCGGGAGCGGAAGAGATCACCTAGCTGCAACGGGAGAGGAGGAGAGGCTACAGGCAAGCGATCGAAGGCTAAAATGGATCGGGCGTTGGGTGGGTTCAGACTTCGGACGAAGAAAAGAACTTGGAGCCACAATGGCAGAGAGGTTAAGACTTTGCAGCTTCCGACCCAGTAGCAAAATGAGGCCCGATTACGGGAAAACCCAAAGGTTTGAGCAGCGTTAACAACCAAAGTCGTTTTCTTCACAAAGGCTGCCCTGAAGAACAAAATTT